>NW_026847549.1:7351763-7388751 GCF_025583915.1 Anolis sagrei ordinatus | reverse complement strand
CCTCATCACAAGTACGACTTGTGGGGATGCGGGAGAGAGCCTTCTCCGCTGTGGCCCCTTGGCTTTGGAACTCGCTACTTAGTGAGATTAGGCAAGCCCGCACCCTGGCAGCTTTCAAGAAAGACCTAAAACCTTGGCTCTTCCAATGTGCCTTTGACAAGTGAATACATATTCCATATTATGCCTGTTCCGACTACAGTTCCATCCTCATGATGCACTCTCCCCACCCTTAATGAAGGTCCAACCCCATTGTTTGCCCCTTTTGAACCCCTCCCTCAGACATATATTTTTCCGTTAACTATCTCATCCAGGGTTTTATCAATTTTATCTGGGTGCATTTGGCCCGCCCACTGTGTGTTATTTGTCTCCGATAATGCTCTTATGTAGACATTGTCCTATTTGTCCTGTATAGAGGAATTGCTGGCATAGGATGCCATCTATTCTGCTGGAGGAAGAAATGTACCTTTGTTGTTGTGAATGTTGTTATGGCCCTTGTAGTATATTCTCCCAGAAGCCTTTATCCATCAGTCACCTTCCTTTTTGGTGTGTCTGTTTAGATGCACTTGGCATCAGAAGAGCATGTCATTTTGGTTAGATACTTAGCTACATTTATGTGGAATTTACAGAGACCTAAATGAAAAGTAAAACACTGGGTAATTGTTTGTTTCAGGTATATTGGATGACTTAAGGCAGATTCTTTCTGTGAGGAAAAATAAATTTTCTGAATAATCTTCACATTCCTAATAAGTAGATATCCCAGGAATGATTTTCAGTAAGACTTTTCAGAATATTTTGTGTCTTGGCTGTTCAGAGATTTTGTGGCCTGAGTTAGGCAGGGGAGTGTTTCAGTATCTGCTTTGCATGCAAAAGACAAAATTTTGACATTTCTTTAGTAGGAGGGCTGGGCAAGACCCATGGCAGAGATTGCAGAGAGCCATTGGAGGCCCTGGTGGCACAATGGGTAAAACCCTTGTGCCAGCTGAACGTGTCGACCAAAAAGTTGGCGGTTCGAATCTGGGGAGCGGGATAAGCTCCCATTTGTTGAATTATAGCTTCCCATGCGGGGATATGAGAGAAGACTCCCACAGGATGGTAAAACATCAAACATCCAGGCAGCATCCTTGCAGGAAAATCCCCTGGACAACGTTCTTTCAGATGGCCAATTCTCTCACACCAGAAGCATCTTGCTGTTTCTTACCACCCTGAGTCGCCTTCAGGTTAATATGGGCAGGATAGAAATAATGTAAATAAATAAATTAAGTCACTCATGACACACACAAAAGAGAGTCATTATTGGATAGAGTACAGACCAATCTTGGGACTAATCCTGGCAGACCCAAAAGAATCATGCTCAACTCATAAACTTTGTTATCTTGGCACTTTCTTGACATTTTGTTTTTTGCATTGTGGTTTGGAGTTTTGTTTTGTTTTTTGGTTTTTTTTGTTTTTTTTGTATGTGTGTCAGGAGCAACCGCTCCTGTTGTGAGAGAATTGGCCATCTGCAAGGACGTTACCCAGGGGACGCCTGGATGATTTTTGATGTTTTATCATCCTTGTGGGAGGCTTCTCTCATGTCCCTGCATGAGGAGCTGGAGCTAATAGAGGGAGCTCATCCTCCTCTCCCCGGATTCGAACCTGCGACCTGTTGGTCTTCAGTCCTGCCAGCACAGTGCTTTAACCCACTGCGCCACCGGGTGCTCCGGTTTGGAGTTAAATTAGCATACCTAGGTGGTATGTATGCAGGTGTTTTGTGTAAAAATATTGGTATTAGTTGGGATTGGAGGAGGACTGGATGGCAAAATGTAGCCCTGTGGTGCTGACCATTAGGATTTTAATTGTGTATTTTATATTGTATTTAATAATCCGGTTTTCATGTATTTATCTATTTGCCTTATATGTGAAAGACCTATGGTCTAAGCATCGAATAAACTTGCTATTACTATTGTTAAGCTGAAGCCAGCAATATAGGTCTCGCCAATCATTTGGAGCGTACTCATATTGCAGGGATTAGTGGGAAATAGTTTCAAAACAGGGGAGCTGGTACCAAAAATGGCTCAGTTTGAAGCTTTGTGCCTTGCATTTTTTAGCATCTAGTAGTGGAGCTCCCGGTGGTGCAGTGGGTAAAACCCCTGTGCCGGCAGGACTGAAGACCGACAGATCGCACGTTCGAATCCGGGGAGAGGCGGATGAGCTCCCTCTATCAACTCCAGCTCCTCATGCGGGGACATGAGAGAAGCCTCCCCACAAGGATGATAAAAACATCAAATCATCCGGGCGTCCCCTGGGCAACGTCCTTGCAGACAGCCAATTCTCTCACACCAGAAGCGACTTGCAGTTTCTCAAGTCGCTCCTGACACGACAAAAAAAAAAAAGCATCTAGTAGGGAGCCCCTGGTGGTGCAATGGGTTAAACCCTTGTGCCTGCAGGACTGCTGACAACAACGTCGGTGGTTCGAATATGGGGAGCAGGGTGAGCTCCCGTCCGTCAGCTCCAGCTTCACGTGTGGTAACACGAGAGAAGCCTCCCACAGAATTGTAAAAGATCCGGGTGTCTACTGGGCAACATCCTTGCAGACAGCCAATTTTCTCACACCAGAAGCGACTTGCAGTTTCTCAAGTTGCTCCTGACACGAAAAAAACAAAAAAAATAGTATGCTATTAAAAAGCTGATCTAGGCTTACTAAAGAATAAGAGAACACATAAGGTGAGCAGTGCTAACCAAAGATGTACTGATCCTAAGCCATTTAGATCCTCATATGTCCTTTTGAATAATCTAAAACTGTAGAAAATCATAGCACCATCTAAAGCATTAACCTCCTCTGTATCCCAGGAATCTCTTTTCAGTCGAGTCTTATTCTTGGCTTCGTGGCCTTATTCTGAACTGTAGAAATGTTTTGCCTTTAGTCTGTCTGAGTCACCGCATTTTGTGGCTTGACTGCGATGATGAAGCAGCAGTTCTTTGTAAGGCTTCACAGAATCAATGCTGGCAGAGATGGGAGTTGCTGCTTTGGAATCAAGTGCCATATTCCTGTCTCTATTTGTTGGTTTTGAAGGCTGGGAAAGTTTCCTTACATAATGCCTTTGAGGCGGGGAGATTTGTACCCATTGGTTTGAATAGCTTAGCCTCGTGTTCAGTTCTTTGCTTTTCTGTCTCTGCTCTACTAATGATGCTTTGGTTCTTTTCAGTTGCTTGGGATGTTTGTCAGACTAGATGTAATACTGGATAAAGGACAAAGCAGAAAAAATATATATAAGGAGGCCACAACTATCTTAATGTACATATGAGTACTAGCTTCTCCTTCTCTGTATGGGTACTTTCGTCATCTTTTCCCTTTCGCTTGCTTCATTTTCTCCTTCGCAGCTGTACAAATGCCCATGAGCATAAGAGTAGAGAATTCTTTCAGAATGGTGCAGTCAATAAGGTTGGAGCAAGTAAGAAAAGATCTCATGGGGGTGTGGATATGAATTGAACTCAGTCTGGAATATCAGTGGGAATGAAATGCGCATAGCAAAATGTAGATAAAAATTTAATGTTATTTTCCAGAATACAGGACCGACATACAGGAGGAGGATATTGAGGGTGTTAAATAAAAACACTATTATGATATCCTCTGTATCCAGATTGACAACAAAGAAACACAAATGCTCTTTTGGAACCACAAATCTTGCACCTTGATCTTAACTATTTTCCTTTCTGAATCATAGAGATAAGAGTCAAGATAGTAGTGTGTTCTTGACAACTCCGAGTTGGTTATTTTAAGCATTGTATATATTTATTATTAAATGTGCATCCTCCTTTGTCACACAAGTTCTACATTAGGTGCAACAGTTGTTGCAGAGGTGTGGTGGCTACTGGTTGGCCTGGGAAGAATAATTGCAAGGAGCTGGATTTAATGTTTTAAGCCTTCTGCTTCATAAGCATTGGTTATCTAGAATGATAGAATCACAGCGTTAGAGTGGACTACAAAGGCCATCTAGTCCAACGTCATGCTATGCAGGAATACAAAACTAAAGCACTCTTGAAAGATGCCAATCCAACCTTTGTTTGAAGTCCTACCCCAAACCCAACTAAGGGATTTCCGTGGTTGAGTGGGGACTTGACCTTTAGTCTCCAGCATCCAGAGGCGGCCCTAGGTAATTTTCAACTGTAAGCAAACAGTATTTTGCCCCCCCCCCCCCCAAATCACTGATATATATTTTCTGTTCGTCGTGGGAGTTCTGTGTGCCATATTTGGTTCAATTCCATCATTGGTGGAGTTCAGAATGCTCTTTGATTGTAGGTGGACTATACATCCCAGTAACTACAACTGGCATGTGTCAAGGTCTATTTTCCCCCAAGAGTGCCTCAAGAGCCCCCCTGGGCAAAATCAACTATACTGCAAATGCTTACTTTGCGTAATGGGTTGAGCTGCCCCTGCCAGCATCATAGTCTAACACTCAAACCACTACATCAGGTATGGGCAAACCCAGACTGGGGGCCAGATGTGGCCCCTTGGGCTCTTTTCTCAGGCCTTCCTCTCTTTCACTATTCTATCCTTCCGTCCCTCCCTTCTTTCCTTATCTCCCTCTTTCTCCCTCCCTCCTTCCCTTCCACCCTTTTGCCCTTCTTTCCTTCCCTCTTCCCTCCCTCCCTCCTTCCTCCCTCCTACTTCCTTCCTTCCTTCCTTCCTTCCTTCCTTCCTTCCTTCCTTCCTTCCTTCCTTCCTTCCCTTTTGTCTTTCCTTCCTTCTTTCTTCCCTCCCCTCTCCCTCCCTCAAAGCATTCCCTTCCATCCATCCTTTCTCCCTCCTCTTCCTCCTCTCCCCCCTTCTCTTTTTCCTTCTGCATTTCCTTCTGGAGGATGTTTAGCTGTGAGAGCGAAGGTTGAGAGGGAACATGAGAACCATGTTTCAAGATTTCAAAGGATGTCCCATTGAGGGGGGGGGGGGGTCTGACTTTCTGCTACTCTAGAGACCAGGCCACAAGAGAGCAATGGGTTCAAATGGCATGGACAGAGATTTAACTGAAAAGATTAGTAAGACCTTCCTGAGAATAAGAGCTGTTGGAGAGTGGCATAGTCTGCCTTGGAGTGTACTGGAGTCTCCTCTGGAGGCTTTTCTGCAGAGGCTGTCTATTGGGAGTGTTTTGATTGTGCCTTTTTACATGGCAGGGGTTGGACTGGATGGCCCTTGAGGTTCTCTTCCAGCTCTAGGATTCTAGGATTATATATCAGGAGTAAGCAATATGGGGTCTCACGGATACCACCATCTCATCCTGACCAAGGCGAACCCTTTTGGGACCCACACGTTTCCTGTCTTTCCTTCACTTTCTGCCTCTGAGAGAGAATAGGAAGGGGAGGAAAGGGCAGGGAGGGTACTTGGGGAGAACCCCTTTCCTCCTGGCCCACTATGCGGCCTACAAGTTAGAAAGTTTACCCATGTCAGCACTACATCATGCTGGCATCAAATCCACAAATAACTGGATAATCTTGTGTTTGAGCCCATACTGCAGGTCACTTGCAACAACAGAGTGGCCATTGTGTTTTAACCTTTGTACCACGGACTCCTGTGGTGCTCTCGTTTGAATAAAGCAATGCAGATAATTTAGTGTTTCCTATCATGCTGGCATGTGTCTTTTAATGGTCGTTCTGTTTGAGAGCACAGAGCGAGGACAGGATTGTAGGCCAGGCTGCACACACCACCTTGAAACTAATGACAACGGTGTTTTGCCTAATCCCATTATGGGCCAGCAATATCATTAGATGCAAGCCGTGCTGTTTAGCTTCATTTGATAAGTTGATGAAAGGAAGGCTGGCAAAAGGGCTCCCTGATGCAGAAACACACTTACGCTTCTGCTGTAATGGAGCATGTTTGGAAACATTATAATCCGCTTAACGGTGGCATTTTGGTAGCCCAGTGTTGTGCTTTTCATAGCGGAGTGCAAATGACAAAAGGAATGTGGGGTGGAGCAGAAAGGCTTCTTTTGAAAAGGCAAAAAAGAAAAGAGAAAGAAAATGGCTAGTTGATGTTCTGCAATTTCACACATAGATATTTCCTCTACCTTAAGTGGCGTCCTTGTGAATCTTCTCTTTGCTGTGAGCTCCCCCCAATGGTATTAGTTTCTCTTTTTCCCCTTTAAAAAAAAAGCACCCAGGAAGGCAAGAAAATACTTCTCCCGAAAGTGTGAATTGAAGGGGGGAGTATCTGTTTATGGCTGATGGGTTGTACCTGAAGATAGACTCCAACCATCAAATCCTTGCTTGCAATCTGGAGAGAATTGGTGATCCACAAGGTGTTTTTAGCTGAATGTTAAAATATCTTGGTAAACAACTTGAAAAAAAGAGGAAGGACAGGTGCTGAAGGGAGATTTGACCCTTGTAGATATTGATAATGTACCAAAAACCAGAAGATATAAACAGAATTCACCTTGTGTTGTTGTTTGTATTGCTATGTTATTGTTTGCTTTCAAGTCATTTCTGACTTCTGGCCACTGGAAGGAGTTTTCTCAGCAGGATTTGTTCCAAGTGGATTTGCCCTTGATTTCTTCTGAGACAGAGAGGGTGACTTGCCTAGTGTCACCTAATAGGTTTCCATAACTGAGCGGGACTTTGAACCCGTGTCCTAGTCCAGTGCACAAACTGGCTCTATGCTCTTTTAAGGACAGTGTTCTTAACCTGTGGGCTGCAAGGATGAAAATCTGGTCCGCAAGCCTCCTTCCTCTTCATTTTATTTTATTTTATTTTTTTCTACTCTTTTCAGAACGTCTGCCACTCCTTCCCTGTTGCTGACCATGGGATATGTTTTGTATCAGAAACTAGAGCTGATGTGGTCTATCCAATGCAATTTTCTGAATCAGCACCTCAAACCAAATCTAAAGTTGACCAAAAACTGATTAATAACCCTTTTGGTACTAGTGTTGGAGAGTAGTCCCTGGTCAAAGTGGTCCCTGGTCAAGTAGTCCCTAGTCAAGTGGTCCCTGGTCAAAGTGGACCCTGGTCAAAGTGGTCCCTGGTCAAAGTGGTCCCTGGTCAAAATGGTCCCTGGTCCAGTAGTCCCTAGTCAAGTGGTCTGAGGTCAAAGTGGTCCCTGGTCCAGTTGTCCCTAGTCAAAGTGGTCACTGGTCAAGTGGTCCCAGGTCAAAGTGGTCCCTAGTCAAAGTGGTTCCTGGTCAAAGTGGTCCCTGGTCCAGTAGTCCCTCGTCAAAATGTTCCCTGGTCAAGTGGTCCCTGATCAAAGTGGTCCCTGTTCCAGTTGTCCCTAGTCAAAGTGGTCCCTGGTCAAGTGGTCCCTGGTCAAAGTGGTCCCTGGTCAAGTGGTCCCAGGTCAAAGTGGTCCCTGGCCAAGTGGTTCCTAGTCAAAGTGGTCCCTGGTCAAGTAGTCCCTCATCAAAATGGTCCCTGGTCAAGTGGTCCCTGGTCAAAGTGGTCCCTGGTCCAGTAGTCCTTAGTCAAGTGGTCCCTGGTCCAGTTGTCCCTAGTCAAAGTGGTCGCTGGTCAAGTGGTCCCTGGTCCAGTAGTCCTTAGTCAAGTGGTCCCTGGTCCAGTTGTCCCTAGTCAAAGTGGTCACTGGTCAAGTGGTCCCTGGTCAAAGCGGTCCTTAGTCAAAGTGGCTCCTGGTCAAAAAAATTGGGAACCACTGTTTTAGGAGCTGTAAAAACTATGAATCATCAGTCTGATCTCCCTCCTCTCTCCAAAAAACCCCACCATGGGAATTAAAGCAGCTAAAAATAACATGAAATTAGAACAAGTATCATTAAACATAATTCAGATTAATTAAACATCAAAACTAACTGAACCACTCCAATATAAAGATTATTATAAAGATATAAATAAAGATTATTATTGTTGTTGTTGTTGTTATACCTTTGTCAATTTAAAAAATAATAATCTGAGCCTTGGTGTCCTTGTGCTTTGCCTAGCCCCCTCTTCACTGAACTCCTTCAGCTCCAATTCATGTAAACTCAGATTTATAGTACCAAAATCAATGCATCTCATATTTTAAGCCTTCTGCAAAGTTTATTTCTGGGTTTTCGTGAGGTAGTTCATTGAATTCAGAATGACAGTATTACAGGACCTGTTATCTAAAGATGTTTTTTATCAATCCACTGGCTATTCAGCTTTTGTTAGACTGTTTACTTGCCCCTGCAATGAGTCCTCCATTGTCACTTTTATACTTCCCCAGGGATTTGGTTTCAAGCTGCATAGTCTATTGTTCCTCTCCTGCTAGAGTTGAACCCTCTTGTACACTGGCCAGCAGCAGGACATTATTCTTCTGTGTATCAGCATAGAATTGGACTTTTCTACTCTTCTTTTTCTCTCTCTATAAAATAGTGAAGGGGTTTATACTCTCAGTTACTACTGCTTTGCCAATGTCTGCTCGAGAAGATCAGGTTTCCCATGAGCCCCATATGGAACCAGAAACAACCTCTCGGCATAAAATTTGACAACTCATTCACTGTAGCTTTAACAGATTAAGCCATGCAAGAGGCATTTTCATCTAAGGTTTTCTTTAGTGGCATAGTATTTTTGCTGTTTGGTGTCTTTCAGACAGGGAGATACAAATATGTCTTTTTCCAAATATAGTGTGAGAGGATGAAGTGTAAACTGAGAGACTGCTCATCCCAGGATTTCTATTTAAACACAGATCAGCTATTGGTATCATCATCACTCTCACCACCACTGCCATCATCTGGCCGAGTGCTATCAACTAGGGCTGTCCAACCACGGAAAAATTTGTTTCTAAACTCGATTCGTTTTTAGGCGGTTTTTGCGTTTCGTTATTTAAAAGAATTTCGAAATTTTTCTTTAAAAAAGTTCGATATTTACGAAATTTTGGAAATTACGAAACAATTTTGAAACAATAACGAATCGATTCGTTAATGGCGGACTTGATTGCGCAATACGCTAAAAAACCCTCCAAATGGGACAGGGGGAACTTCTGAAGCTTCCCTCTCCCTCTGTTGTTGACTGTTGGTGTGATAATTTATTTTTTTATCACTGATAAAACAAACAACAACTATAAAACTTGCACCAGACATACGGAAATAATAATGAAATAATAACGAAATAATAACGAAACAATTACGAAATAAATTTTAAAAATTCGTTTCGATTTTAAGTTGCTCCTGAATGGTTCAATATCGCTTCGTTATCAAAAGAAATAACGAATTAATAATGAATTACGAAATTAACGAACGAAACCGCCCAGCCCTACTATCAACATATACCTAACTAGCAGGTTGTGTGTTTCCCTCATACAAACTTTCTATAAGGTATCATAATTTAGGACTAAAGTCGTAGGGCCTGGATGCTCTTGGTTGCTGGTCAAGTGGTCCCTGGTCGAGTGGCTCCTGGTAAAAAAAAAGGTTGGGAACCACTGTTTTAGGAGCTGTAGGAGCTGTTGTTTACTTGCTCTCAACCGCTGTAGCCATCAGCACCAAAGATGACCTGTGAGTGGTATCATAGCTACCAGTACAGCAGGACTTAGGTTACAGGAGAAACCAGTAGGGACCCCATTGAGATTGATCCTGGCTTGACACCAACCGAGACTAAATAGGATCTGGAATGTTGATCTTTTTCTAATCTTACCCATCTGTCTAGGCACTGCAAATCCTGAGCTGTGTATAAGGACTGAGATAGTATTATTATATATGACTCAGGTTGATGATATATAAAGGACTATGCTCTTATTTTAAAAACTATTTGAGTTTTGAGAATTTTTTGTGGAGGCCCTTCTCTGTAGCCCACAATCCCCACTGGTACATCTGATGTGAACAAAGGAGAGGGCCATCTTGATGGTTGCCTTTAGATCCTGGTATTCTTTTCCCAGAGAGATTAAATTTACTTTTTTTGTTTCAACATGTCTTTTGTATTGATTGCTCAAGTAAAAAATGCATATTGCACTCTATTTTCTATTTGCTGTTATCACTTTGATAGTTGAATTACATTTTAAATTTTTGCGTGCTATGAATTTTAGCTGTTTTGTCATTGTTGTGAGCTGCCTTGAGTCCTTAACTCAGTGGTTTTCAATCTGTGAGTCCCCATGTGTTTTGACCTACAACTCCCAGATATCCCAGCCAGTTTACCAGCAGTTAGGATTTCTGAGAGTTGAAGGCCAAAACATCTGGGGACCCACAGGTTGAGAATGACTGTGCACGGGAATGTAAGTAGCAATTAAAGAAGGCAGAAGACACGTTCTTTCTGATACAACCGGAGATGTGATGGCAGGCTGACCCGACACGTTCTCAGGGAGCAGGGGGAAGGAGCTTCTTCTGGCTGCTTGGGAAAAAGAGAGAGACACACAGAGAGAGGGAGAAGGAATAAGGCATGTTAACAAAAGATTGAACAGGAACAATGAGTCTCCTTATGCAAATATAATTCATTTTTTTCTCTGAAACAAGGCAAGATATTAACAGGGGAAATGTGGCAACTGGAATAGAGACTGTGTCTTTACCAGTGGCTTAATGGTAAAGCTATAGGTTTACTGGTGGCGCAGTGGGTTAAAGCACTGAGCTGCTGAACTTGCTGACCAAAAGGTTGCAGATTCAAATCCGGGGAGCGGGATGAACTCCTGCTGTTAGGCCCAGTTTCTGCCAACCTAGCAGTTTGAAAACATGCAGGAAGGTAATGGCGCTCCATGCAGTCATGCTGATCACACCACCTTGGAGGTGTCTACCGACAACCCCGGCTCTTCAGCTTAAAAATGGAGATGAGCACCAACCCCCAGACACGACTAGACTTAATATCAAGGGGAAACCTTTACCTTTTATAGGTTGTGATAAGCTGGGGCTGACAAGGAAAGTGGCTGCTGTGTCAAGGGTATTTGACAGTTGTATTTTCTTTGCATTTCTGAGAATCCTCCTAGTGTTCTTGTACTGTCCCATTTCTTATGGGTTGTGATATTTTTCTTTCCAAAATGAAATACATGCATATTTGTGTCCACATTTTTCCTATAGTATAAAGGTAAAGGTAGTCCCCTGACATTAAGTCCAGTCATGTCTGACTCTGGGGTGTTGTGCTCATCTCTATTTCTAAGCCGAAGAACCAGCGTTGTCCGTAGACACCTCCAAGGTCATGTGGCCGGCATGACTGCATGGAGCGCCGTTATATTTTGCCTAAATATCCTAAAACAGTAGTTCTCAACCTATGGGTCCCCAGGTGTTTTGGCTTGCAACTCCCAGAAAATCCAGCCAGTTTACCAGCTGTTGGGATTTCTGGGAGATGAAGGCCAAAACATCTGAGGACCCACAGGTTGAGAATCACTGCCTTAACTGTTAACAAGGTGGAAATAAATCAATATTCTGCACTAATCAGATTTTATTTGTAGTACTGAATTCAGTTCTAAATACTTCATTTTAAAAAGGATATGAACAAGTTGGAATCGGTTCAGAGAAGGGCAACAAGAAAGACAGGGCCTTCTCCATGGTGGCCCCTCAGCTGTGGAACTCTCTCCCCAGTGATATTAGATCCACCCCCTCCCTACTGACCTTTTGGAAAAACTCAAATCCTGGCTTTGGGATCAAGTGTTTGTGCAATAAATGGATCAACAGGGAAAATAATGTTTTAGTGGACCGCAATGGACTGATTTGGATTATCAGTCCATTGCGAACTGTTTTTAATTGAATGCTGATAATTGTTTTAATTATGTTAATTGTAACAGTGTGTTTTAATGTATTGTTTTTGGCATCTAATGACTGCCTGCTGTAAGCTGTCTTGAGTCCCTCTTCAGAGGTGAGAAGGATGGGATAGAATGCCCAAAATAAATGATAAATAAACAAGGACAAGAGGTCTGGAGAATGGGACACATGAGGAGAGGTTGAAGGAGTTCAAAATATTCAGCCTGATGGATAGAAGATGCAGAAGTTACTATCAGCATCCCTTATGTATTTAAATGATTGTCCTAGAGATGAGGGTATAGGTTGGTTCTCTAATGCTCCCAAATGTAGGACCAGTTCTCATAGTTTTTAATTACTGGAGGGTAGATTTGAAATGCACAGTTGAAGAAATGTCTTGATGGTTAAGAGTGATTCAACAATGGACCCAATTGCCTAGAGTGGTAGCAGGGTCTCCTTCTCTGAAGGTCTTCAGAAGCAGCTGCTGCTTGGAATGTTCTTGCGTTCAACAGGGAATTCAAACCTGCATAGAGCAGGAGGTTGGACTCAATAGGCGAGTTCCAACTTGAGGAGGAAGAGGAAAAAGAAGCAGTGTTTGTATTGTCAAAGGCTTTCATGGCTGGAATCACTAGGTTGTTGTAAGTTTTTCGGGCTATATGGCCATGTTCTAGAAGCATTCTCTCCTGACGTTTCGCCTGCATCTGTGGCATGCATCCTCAGAGGTTGTGAAGTCCTCACAATCTCTGAGGATGCTTGCCATAGATGCAGGCGAAACGTCAGGAGAGAATGCTTCTAGAACATGGCCATATAGCCCAAAAAACCTACAACAATCCAGAAGCAGTCTTTGCTTTGTAGGCACTTTCTGTGGGGTGGCTGGTTTCCTTGTGCCACCAGGATTCTGTAGGATGAGTTGTCAATAGAGTCCCAACTCTGGATGGGATATGAGGTGATGGCTAAGAAAGGGCTCAGTACATCTCATTGTTGCCATCTCTTTCTTTGCTTCTCTAAATCCGAAACGTCAGACACAGCTATATTCCATTAAGAAGGATGCTAAACCAATCTTGAGATCTAATGGCAGAGTCTTCTTTACTTGGTTTCCAAACTGTGGCATAGCTATTTTTCTCATTTTCATCTACTCAGTGCTGCCTCACAGGGCTAGGCTACTTTCCCCCATCCCTGATTTTTGTAACACTCTTGTTTTTTATGGCAAGTGATGAGAGATTCTCCGGGGAACATAAATCCTTTTGAATCAGATTTATGAAGGCTCTTGATTTATTCATCAACATGCCATGCACTGATTCCGAAGAGACAATAAATATACTAAAGCCTCACTTGTTGCGGATTTTGTCCTATTTGGAAAATTGGCTTTCCACCTGCTTTCCTTTCCACAGCAGGCAAATATGCTCATACCTAAGCAGGACTTTGACACTAATCTGGTCTACTACTGGAGCAGGCCTAAACCCGTGGGTTGCTTTGCGAGGTGTTTGACTGTTGTGTTGCAATTAGAATAATATAATCTTGGATTTGGAAGGGGCCCAAGTGGTATCTAATCTCACTCCCTTCTATGAAGGAACACACAACTAAGTGCTAGCAGGAAACCTGCATTTGGGGGGACAACGAATGACTAACAACAATCCTGTTGTGCTACTTGGTTGTGGAATGGAAAGGCTGTGTTGTGGCAAGAGGCCTCTGCATGCAATCTGTTGCTTACAAGAAAGGAAAATATTTTTAAGACTATGCAGAGGGAAGGAGAATCCCAAGGCGCTTCCTTCCCTTCTTCCTTGCCACAGGAATATTACACATTTTTACTCAAGTGCCTGATTAAATTTGACATTTGAAAATAGAACTTTATGCAGAAATGAGTACTGTACTTCTGAGCATTTTAATTAAGATGTTTAGTTCCTGTTGGAGCCTGATACTCCTTTATGTTCTCCCGCCTCCCCCCACCACCATTTTAAGGGCAATATATCTTCAACTTCTGAAATTTCCGAAACCTGTACTTAACCTTTAATCGTCATTCCATTTACATAGGAGCCTGATTAACAACTTTTTAAAGTTCAGCAGCTTGGAGTAAATGCAACTTAGCCCCTTTTTCTGGGGCGGGGGGGATCTGTTATTAAGCAGTGGCATTTAATGAAGACGAAGGGCACACACTGTTACTATCTCAGCTCTAGTGGGATGTCTTAAGCAATTAGTTGGAAGGATGAAGAACACGAAACATACTGTATTATCCAAGAGTTAACATGCCTGGCATTTAAACAATATACCGTTTTCCTCCTTTCTTTCCTCTTATTCCCTCCTCCCCTGCTTCTGAATTGCGAATACTAGCATCTAAATCAAACACCTGTCTACAGAGTATTTTGGCACAGGACGTTGTAATGAATTACATTCCACATATTGAGCAGCTTGATCTTTTGTATCACCACAATATTCAAAACATAGAGGAAAATATGCCTAGGGAAAGATGAACTCTGCTACTCAGTGTAGATTGAGTGTACAAGATGTCATTGAGTCAAGTTTTTGGCAGACTTTTACTTTTGGATCATTTCTTATGGTTCTTTTTCACATCATTCAGCAGAACACACAGCTTTGTTGCCGAATATCTACTTAGGAAGCTCATATCCACTAATCCTTTCTTCCTGGTGAACATATACCAAATAAACAGAAGCTGAGAAGGTCTTGTGATCGTTGTATTGTCGAAGGCTTTCATGGCTGGAATCACTAGGTTCTTGTGGGTTTTTTCGGGCTATAGGGCCATGTTCTAGAGACATTTCTCCTGACGTTTCGCCTGCGTCAATTCTGAGGATGCTTGCCATAGATGCAGGCGAAACGTCAGGAGAAATGCCTCTAGAACATGGCCCTATAGCCTGAAAAAACCCACAAGAACCTAGGTCTTGTGATCATTTGTTCAACTCCTTACCTGATTCAAAAGATTCAGAACTTCAAATTCCCAAATCTGAGTGGCTCATACCCACAGTTTTGAGCTTCCTTGTATCAGATTAAGTTATTGGTCTGTCCAGTTTAGGATGGTCTGTATGTGGGGCCACTCACAGCAATGGGAAGTGTTGGGTGAGAGGGCTTATTAACAAAAGACTGACCTCATAAATGCACAGCAGAGTAACTCAGCAGCGTGACCTAGCACCAGTAGCTCAAAGTAATAAAAAGACCATAATAATAATAATAATAATAATAATAATAATAATAATAATAATCTTTATTTCTACCCCGCCACCATCTCCTCGATGGGGACTCAGAGCAGCTTACATGGGGCCAAGCCCGGACAACATAATACAGCAATAAAATCAAAGCATATACATCAGACAACAACAACATTATCAAAATGACATTAAAATAATAATAGTAATAATAAAATAAAATAAAACACACAGACCAATGTTATCTCTTTTCTTTGTAGTAAAATAATATGGTTGCATTATTTACAACCATAGGGACTCCTTTTGGTCTCCATTTGTAATATCTTGCAAGATCTCTATCTGTAGGAACACTTCCTTTGGATATATTCTTGACAAATGTACAAAGATTTCCTCAAAATGTTAACTGATTTGTATTAAAATGACAGGTCTGTGACATTTGAATCTTCAGTCATTTTTTTCACAAAAATAAACACTTAAAATATTTCAGTTATTGCCTTGTCTTTCTATTTTGTTTCAAATCTATCTGTTTTAAATAAACAAAAACGCAGTAGCTTTACACACAGTAGCCTTTACACTGGAACATTCTCACACGAGGTTTCTCTCACACAGAGGTTTGCCTCACACTCCTCAGGACAATACTAGCTTTGGCCCACTAACTCAAACAGGTTTCGGCCTACTCACTCTTTCAGTACTTGACTCACACTTTTGTAATAAAATACCCAGTTAATTTTTAATATTTCTGAGAGGA
Source organism: Anolis sagrei ordinatus (assembly GCF_025583915.1). NCBI lineage: Eukaryota > Metazoa > Chordata > Lepidosauria > Squamata > Anolidae > Anolis > Anolis sagrei. The sequence goes on along the minus strand of NW_026847549.1, from coordinate 7,373,260 downwards.
AGAGACCTTGAAGTCTATCAAGATCCATTTGTTTCTCGATTCTGTCTTAAACAGAATTCCCTCTCCAGGCTTTGTGTTATCTCAAGTTGGCAAATGCCTCACTTATAATCACAACCCAACCTTGGCACCCTCTTCCTTTTGCCTTCCACTTTCCCCAGCATAATTGTCTTCTAGGCTTTCCTGTCTCCTCATGATGTGGCCAACGTACTCCAATATCCTTCCCCTCCAATGAGCAGTCGGGCTTTATTTCCTGGAGGATGGACTGGTTGGATCTTCTTGTGGTCCAAGGCACTCTCAGAATTTTCCTCCAACAGCACAGTTCAAAAGCATCTATCTTCTTCGCTCAGCCTTCCCTAGGTCCAGCTCTCACATCAGTAGGTTTACTACAGGGAATACCATGGCTTTGACTAGGCGGATCTTTGTTGCCAGTCTGATGTCTCTACTCTTTATATTTTATCGAGATTGGACATTGCTCTCCTCCCAAGAAGTAAGCGTCTTCTGATTTCCTGGCTCCAGTCTGCATCTGCAGTAATTTTTGCACCTAAAAATACAAAGTCTGTCACTGCCTCCACATTTTCTCCCTCTATTTGCCAGTTGTCAATCATTCTTGTTGCCATAATCTTGAGTTTTTTTATGTTTAACTGCAACCCAGCTTTTGCGCTTTCTTCTTTCACCTTGATTAGAAGGCTCCTCAGCTCCTCCTCGCTTTCGGCCATCAGAGTGGTGTCATCTGCATATCTGAGGTTGTTAATGTTTCTTCCAGCAATTTTCACCCCAGCTTTGCATTCATCAAGCCCCGCACATCGCATGATGTGTTCTGCATACAAGTTAAAAAGGTTGGGTGAGAGTATGCAGCCTTGCCATACGCCTTTCCAAATCTTGAACCAGTCTGTTGTTCCGTGGTCAGTTCTGACTGTTGCTACTTGGTCCTTGTACAGATTCCTCAGGAGAGAGACAAGGTGGCTTGGGATGCCCATCCCACTAAGAACTTGCCACAATTTATTATGATCCACACAGTCAAAGGCTTTAGAATAGTCAATGAAGCAGAAGTAGATGTTTTTCTGAAACTCCCTGCCTTTCTCCATTATCCAGCGGATATTGGCAATTTGTTCTCTCGTTCCTCTACCTTTTCTAAACCCAGCTTGAACATCTGGCAACTCTCGCTCCATGTATTGCTGGAGTCTTCCTTGCAGGATCTTGAGCATTACCTTACTGGCATGAGAAATAAGGGCCACTGTATGGAAGTTTGAGCAGTTTTTGAGCAGTCTTTCGCATTTCCTTTTGGTATGGGGATATAAGTTGATTTTTTCCAGTCTGATGGCCATTCTTGTGTTTTCCATATTTGCTGGCATATGGCATGCATCACCTTGACAGCATCATCTTTTAAGATTTTAAACAGTTCAGCTGGGATCCCGTCATCTCCTGCTGCCTTGTTGTTAGCAATGCTTCTTAAGGCCCATTCAACTTCACTCCTCAGGATGTCTGGTTCTAATTCATTCACCACACCGTCAAAACTATCCTCAATATTATTATCCTTCCTATACAGATCTTCTGTATAGTCTCGCCACCTTCTCTTGATCTCTTCAGCTTCTGTTATGTCCCTGCCATCTTTGTTTCTTATCATACCAATTTTTGCCTGAAATTTACCTCCAATGTTTCTAATTTTCTGGAAGAGGTCTCTTGTCCTTCCTATTCTGTTGTCTTCCTCCACTTCCATGCATTGCTTATTTAAAAATAGTTCCTTATCTCTTCTGGCTAACCTCTGGAATTGCGCATTTAACTGGGCATATCTCCCCTTTTCACTGTTTCCTTTTGCTTTCCTCCTTTCTTGGGCTACTTCCAGTGTCTCAGCAGACAACCATTTTGCCTTCTTGGTTTTCTTTTTCTTTGGGACGTACTTTGTTGCCGCCTCCTGAACAATGTCGCGGACTTCTGTCCATAGTTCTTCTGGGACTCTGTTTACTAAATCTAGTCCTTCAAATCTGTTCTTCACTTCCACTGTATATTCACTAGGAATGTTAGTGAGATCATATCTAACTGGTCTGTGTATTTTCCCTGATCTTTTTAGTTTTATTCTAAATTGAGCAATAAGAAGTTCGTGATCTGAACTACAGTCAGCCCCAGGTCTTGTTTTCACCGACTGGATGGATGTCCGCCACCTTTGGCTGCAAAGGATGTAGTCAATCTGATTTCGGTGTTGACCATCTGGTGAGGTCCATGTATAAAGCCGTCTTTTAGGTTGTTGGAAGAGAGTATTCGTTATACACAGCGAGTTTTCCTGGCAAAATTCTATCAGCCTGCGTCCCGCTTCATTTTGTTCTCCCAGACCATGCTTGCCTGTGATCCCAGTTGTCATTTGACTTCCCACCTTGGCATTCCAGTCTCCTGTAATGAAAATAATGTCTCTTTTTGGTGTATTATCCAGTAGGTCCTGCAGATCCTCATAGAACTGATCTACTTCTGCTTCTTCAGCAGCGGTGGTTGGGGCATATATTTGGATCACTGTAATGTTGAAAGGCTTTCCTTGCACTCGAATTGAGATCATTCTGTCATTTTTTGGGTTGTATCCAAGCACCGCTTTAGCTAATTTCTTATTAATTATGAAGGCTACTCCATTTCTTCGATGTTCCTCTTGTCCGCAGTAGTAGATCTGGTGGTCATCTGATGTGAAGTGGCCCATTCCAGTCCATTTCAGTTCGCTGACCCCCAGAATGTTTATCTTTAGTCTTGACATCTCACCAATAACAACATCCAATTTGCCCTGGCTCATAGATCTTACATTCCAGGTTCCTATGGTGTGTTGATCTTTAGAGCATCGGATTCGTCGTTCCCCTCCAGTACCGTCGGCCGCTAGCCTTTTGGCCTTCTGCTCCACAAGAGAAAACAAGAGAGAGAAAGAAGTATACCCAAAACCAACCAACCCAAAACACAACCCACCCCAACAAACCACCCCCAAAAAAACCTCGTTCCTTATCTCGGCCGCTACGCTAGCCTTCCTTTCAGCTTTGAGCTAGCTGCGTCATCACATCTGGGGTTTATCCTATGCTCCTCCCCAGTAGCATTCTGACCATCTTCTGACCTGGGAATCACATCTTCCAATGGCATACCGACGTATTTCTGATTGTACTAGTTCATATAGTTTTCTTGGCAAGAATACTGGGGTGGTTTGTCATTGCCTTCCCCAGGGATCATGCTTGGTCTGACCTCTCTGCCAAGACTGTCCCGTCTTGGGTGGCCCTTCACGGTTTCACTTGCGACATCATTGAGGTGCTCAAGCTCCAGCGCCCCGACAAGGCGGTGATCCTTTGCTGGAGTCGGCTTGTCATACTGATGTATTAAAAAAAAAAGGATGAAAAGGAGACATTTCTATCTGCTTCCCTTCTCACCATTGCAAAACTCCTTTGCTGAGCACACCTGCTGAATCATAGTATATATATGTGATTTCCCAACATATATAGGGAATGATTGTGCATGAGCTATGCTCATTTGTGAGAGTTGACATTAAGAATTCATCTGATACTTAATTTGGAGGCTTTAAAAAGATTGAAATGTATTTAATCTCCGGCACTTATTTAAAAAACTGTAATGGATTATTTGTTCTTTACATATCTTTGGGGGAAGAGGCTGATTTCCCCCCTCTTCCTTACTTTAAGAATCCCTGTGCTTTTCTTTTCATCTCTGCCTCCAACTGCTTTTAAAGTGTTTGCGACCAAAACTACAAAGGACACTTGGTAATTAATTATTGTACTCATGGGTGGTGTTTCTTAAGAGACTTGCAGTTGGTAATACACTTGAAGGGATGTTTTGATGGAGAAGGCTTTGAAGAGTGACAGCTGACAGATGTCTGCTGTTGTCGCTCTCAAGTTCTTTATCCATTATCAATCCACTTCTTCCTCTCCTCCCGCCCCATAGGCTCTGAAAGAAAAGACAGCATGCTTAACACCCTTCTCTTTGAGGAAGGCAGAGATTATTTGCCTTTGACTTGTGCACCTTCTTGTTTAGTGAAGTAGATCAACTAGAGATGCCATTTGCTCCAGGCTAATAGGTATAGTCACCCAAACCTGGCCAACAAGAGTTGTACATTTTCATCAACAGATTAATCAAGAAAGAACCACATAATTAAAGTTAGCAAAATCTCAGCAGAAGGGCTGGAAACCGACACATTCAGGGATCTTTTTTGGTTCCTGACCTGCTACTCAAAAGGACGTTAACTCCCTTTCCCACCCAAAACATCAAAACAAGTTCCAGGATGAATATCGTATTTCAACACACTGTGTATTATCCTGCCCTTTTGTGTACCTTTGGTAATCTGCATATTCATCAAAATGTAATTGATTAATTTGGTTAAAAACCAGTCTATTAATGAGGTGAACTTAATGAGCTATCTGACAACCCTACTCATGATGTTTAATTTTGTGTACAATGCATCAAGACTTCAGCCCATCTACTGGAGTAGTGTTGGACATATTACTGGATGCCATTTGTGTAGTGTTTGCACTGTCCCTGTAGTATGTCGCTACCGAATGAAGTTCTCAACAGAGTTTGTCTTAACAGGAAATTCAAGGTGAATTTTAGGCAATTTTTTTCTAGGACTGACACATGTATGCACAGATTGTCTGTGCCTGGTTTCAAGGACAGATCAAGCTCTTTTGCTGATGTTTAGCAAAATTGACCTTGAACTGCAAACGTTGTATTGTGAGTAGGGTTGATGAGTTAGTCTTCCCACTGGTATTCCTGATTAGAGTTTCGTCCCCCAGCTGTTTTAGAAAATTATAAAGTAAGTGTTGAGGCATTAGGTTTGAAATGTCTATAGCGGAGTCTTCCAGATTCCCTGGGCCATTTCATTCCCATTGTGAGATAGTTTTGTGCGTGTATATATGTTTTTAAGTTGCCTGTTGACTTATGGCATCTCTGTGCATTTCATATTATTATTGTTTTATTTATTTGCGACATTTGTATGCCGCCGTTCTCATCCTGAAGGGGACTCAGAGCGGCTTACAAGATATATACATATACATACAATACATTATACCATTATACAATACAATATCAGTGCTATACATCACTATATTTTACTATACAATTATACAATGGAGGACCTTCTTGCAGCAACACCGGAAGCACTCCAAGTGGCCAGATACTGGTCAAAGGACATTTAACCAGCTACCAAACTCACAAGTTGTGTATTTTTCTGTTTGTTTGCTTTGTTCTGTTAGACTGGTTGTTCTGACACGACAAATAAATAAACAAATAAATAAATGTAATATAAAATACATAATTATAATACCATGTTATTATTAGTAGTATTATATTGTATTACATTATAATATTATAAATACTATATGTATATACAAACCGCGTTGAGTCGCCAGTTAGGCTGAGAAACGGCGGTATACAAGGACAGTAAATAAATAAATAAATAAATATTAGCATAGCACAGGAGATGTGGTGGAACTGTCCCCTGGCCTCCCCTGTCTTTACTCTGGCTCAGGTGGTGGTTGTTGCTGGGGGAGGGGGTCTCCCAACTGATGACATATGCAGGAGACAAGGATTTTCTAACGCAAGAGATGCTCAGAATTGGTTTTGCAACTGCTGAAGGCTTTGTATCTGAAATCCATTTGTTGTCTCCTATCCAAGTATTAACCAGGACTGGTCTTGCTTAGCTTCCATGATCAGAAGAGATCTGGTACTCTTAGAATATCTTAGCTTTTGTGAGGTAGTACCTATGCAATATACTGGACTGTATTGTCCATACTGAAATGCCATGTGTTGCTGTGCTAAATTTCTATTCTCCTTAGTGTGATGTGCCATTATAAATGTCAGAATGAAATATATCATTTGTCTGGGACTTTGGTTATTTACCATCAAATGGACTTCTCAAAGATTATGTCATTAATAGGTCTATTTAGGTGTTGCATACTTAGGCTTGTGGCTTACTATTATTGATTCAGCTTATTTGTAGTCTAGTCTTCTAGAAGCCCCCCGGTGGTGCAGCGGGTTAAACCACTGAGCTGCTGAACTTGCTGACCAAAAGGTTGGCGGTTCAAATCTGAGGAGCGGGGTGAGCTCCTGCTGTTAGCCCCAACTTCTGCCAACCTGGCAGTTTGAAAACATGCCAATGTACGTAGATCAATATGTACCGCTTCGGCGGGAAGGTAACAGCACTCCATCCAGTCATGCTGGCCACATGACCTTGGAGGAGTCTACGGACAATGCCGACTCTTGGATTTAAAAATGGAGATGAGCACCACCCCCCATAATTGGATTCAACTAGACTTACTGTCAAGGGAAAATCTTTACCTTTTTTTACCTGTTTCCTTTTTCTACCATCCTTAACTTTTTCTGCATTATGGTCAAATAAACTCGTTAATAGATAAATCATATAATATTAAACAATTACCCAGTTTGATTTATCTCAGAATCTGTTGTGGTGTCCTTGCTGATTCCAAGTACTGCTTGTCAGGTAATACAGGTTGTATTAAGTATTGGATGTTTGCATACACTATGTGAGTTCTAGCTTTAGGTTACTAGATTAAGAAGACCTCATTGATACATAATGTAAACTTTAAAAACAAACAAAGGTAAACGAATATACATTTTTCCAGTAATATTATGGATCCCCTTCAACTTGACGCAGTTTATCTGCCTCTTAATCTGACACCGGATTTCCAGTTCACAGGATATAGTGAAAATTCCTAACTGGTGTTACACTTGCAAGAGTGCTTTGGAATATATAGAAATTATGTCTGAATCAATGTAGAATACCTTTCCTTAAGGCAGTGGTGTCAAACCTGTGGCCCTCCTTGTGATTTGGACTTCAGCTCCCATAACTCCTGGCCATTGGACAAGATGGCTAGGGCTTCTGGGAGTTGGAGGCCCAAATATCTGGAGGGCCACAAGTTTGACACCACTGCCTAAAGACAATATAGTAGCTCAGATAAAGTTGGTTGTGTATGCCTTACTTCTTCCATGTTCTGCCAGTTCCACTTACAGAGGTATTTTATGACAGAAACAATAATAATAATAATAATAATAATAATAATAATACGGTAATAATAATCTTTATTTGTACCCTGCCACCATCTCCCCAGTCCCCATTGGGGAGATGGTGGCAGGGTACAAATAAAGTTTATTATTATTATTATTATTATTATTATTATTATTATTATTATTATATTACCTTAGAACTGCCACTTTGGCAGTGGCAGAATCCAGCCACAGACGAATCTTACAGATGGAAGGATCTCATTCCTTACCTTCCATATGTTGCATTTAGGGAATGACTCCTGTCTCCCTCATTGCAGAACAGAGAGGTTTGCGGGCCTATGCTAATTGAGCAATTAGTATTGACAATGAATGCAGCAGGATTGGTATTCCTTCCATTAGCCAAGCATTTCTTCGTTTAATTTCTAGTACTTTATGGAAAATATTGCTAAGTCCTTGTAACGTAATGGGCTCGAAACAATTTATTTCGAATGATAGCACTCAAGGATCTTTAAAAACAAATACGGCGTTTGAATTGAATTCCTGGAAAATGTGGAATAGATGCACAGAGAATTTGTACAACACAAATTAATGCAGGAAATGCTGCATTTATACATTTTTATTTGGGAGCCAGTGTGCCATTTAAAAGCCCATGGGCTCTTCGTGGAAAGGACAAACGTTAAATTGGAGCAGCACCCTGCATTTTGTGAGTCCTAGATTTACATCATAATAAAAGTGGTCAGAAAATGCAGAAACATTAAACAGTTATGTTTTCTTCCTTGTTGAAGGTATCCTCTAAATTGTGCTCTGTAGTTCTTTTGATACTTTCAGTACAAAAGCTAATACGGTATTGCCCCCATATCCACAGGATCAGTATCCACTGTTTCATTTGTCCATGTCCTCTTTAGGCATTTTCTGGAGGCCTCAGTATGACTTCCATGGTATTCTTGGGCTAAAGCCCTTTATTTCAATAGGGTTTGCTATTATCAGTGGTTTTGCAGGACCGTGAGAAGTATCCCTTACAGGTAAGATGACAGTACAGTAGGTCTGTGATTGTCAGTTTTTTGTTTAGGTTTTTGTGGGTTTTTTCGGGCTATAGGGCCATGTTCTAGAGGCATTCCTCCTGACGTTTCGCCTGCATCTATGGCAAGCATCCTCAGAGGTAGTGAGGTCTGTTGGAATTAGGACAATGGGTTTATATATCTGTGGAATGGCTGGGGTGGGGCAAAGAGCTCTTCTCCTGCTGAGCTAGGTGTGAATGTTTCAACTGACCACCTTCATTAGCATTTGAAGGCCTGGCTGAGCCTGGGAAAATCTTTTGTTGAGAGGTGTTAGGATGTGCCTGGTTGTTTCCTCTCTGCTGTTGTTTGCTGTTGATTTTAGAGTTTTTTAATACTGGTAGCCAGATTTTGTTCAGTTTCATGGTCTCTTCCTTTCTGTTGAAATTGTCCACATGCTTGTGGATTTCAATGGCTTCTCTGTGTAGTCTGACATGGTGGTTGTTGGAGTGGTCCAGCATTTCTGTGTTCTCAAATAATATGCTGTGTCCAGGCTGGTTCATCAGTGCTCTGCTATGGCTGACTTCTCTGGTTGAAGTAGTCTGCAGTGCCTTTCATGTTCCTTGATACGTGTTTGGCGCTGCGTTTGGTGGTCCCTATGTAGACTTGTCCACAGCTGCATGGTATACGGTAGACTCCTGCAGAGGTGAGACGATCCCTCTTGTCCTTTGCTGAACGTAGCATTTGTTGGATTTTCTTGGTGGGTTTGTAGATTGTTTGTATGTTGTGTTTCCTCATCAGCTTCCCTATGCGGTCAGTGGTTCCCTTGATGTATGGCAGGAACACTTTTCCTCTGGGTGGATCTTCATCTTGACTCTCGTGGCTTGTTCTTGGTCTTGCAGCTCTTCTGATGTCTGAGGTGGAGTCTCCATTGGCCTGGAGAGCCCAGTTGAGGTGGTTCAGTTCATCTTGGAGGAGGTGGGCTTCGCAGATTCTTTTTGCACGGTCTGCCAAGGCTTTAATGGTGCTTCTTTTTTGACTTGGGTGATGGTTGGAGTTTTTATGTAGATATCTATCTGTGTGTGTGGATTTTCTGTAGACGGTGTGACCCAATTGTTGATCTGGTTTGCGGATGACTAGGACATCTAGAAAAGGCAGTCTTCCTTCATTTTCTTTTTTGTTTCTTCAGCTGATTTGGATTTTGACTCCCCAGTTCGGGAATTGTGAGCATTGTGATCCTGAACACATTGAGGACCAAATACTTAGGTTTGTTGCTATGGATAGTTGTCTCCAAGTTGGATGTTGTAGGTTTTTCAGTCTCTATGGCCATGTTCTAGAAGCATTCTCTCCTGACTTTTCATCTGCATCTATGGCAGGCACCTCACAACCTAACCCCAAATAATCAAACCGAATCTAAAGTTGATAAAAAATGGATTCGTAACCCTTTTGGTACTAATGATGGAGAGTGGTCCCTGATCAAAGTGGTCCCTGGTCAAAAAAAAAGTACCATTGGACTAGATGGCCTTTGCAGTCCACTCCAACACTGTGATTCTATCATTCTAGATAACCAATGCTTATGAAGCATAATGTTTAAAAAGTTAAAACAAGCTCCTTGAAATCGTCCTCCCAGGCCAACCAGTAGCCACAACACCTGTCCTGATTCAAGAACAGCTTAGTATCACGTTGAAAGTAAATGAAAAATGCTTTACTTCAGCAAACACAAGAAAACAGCACATGCATTTGAAAAATGCAAAAGAAAGCAGTGCAGACACAAAACTCAAGTCTCTGATAAAGTCCAAAATAAACAACAGTCTTAGATCAGACAACGGCAATGATCACTAAATCCTTAGAAGCACACTCGAAACAGGTACAGTTGGAGCAAAGACATAAGCACCACAGTCGTTTGTTACCAGCGAAAGCTAACTGCCCCTGCTTCGGATTTATAGCTCTGAATTCCCCATGCAGGAGGTGCTAGGGCGACTCCCAATTACCTCGCCGTTTCTAGCAGCTATTCTATTTCACCTTTCCAGAAATGTGGGCACTTGCAAGACCTCGTCCTCTGATTCCAATTCTACCTCAAATTCCTGAACACTTTCCTACTCCCCTTCCTCTTCTGAAGATGAGGAATCCCTAACATCACCTCTCCAACAGCACGTAATGTAGATAAGGGAGGGTGCAAATTTAATCTATATAAACAAAAATGCAGTGTTCGTTTGTGGGGTTAACAGAATTCAAAAACCACTGGACAAATTGACACCAAATTTGGACACAAGACACCTAACAACCCAATGTATGTCCTTCACTCAAAAAATTGATTTTGTCATTTGAGAGTTGTAGTTGCTGGGATTTATAGTTCACCTACAATCAAAGAGCATTCTGAACACCAACAATGATGGAATTGAACCAAACTTGTCACACGGTTCTCCCATGACCAACAGAAAAATACTGGAAGGGTTTCATGGGCAGTGTCCTTTGCTTTTGGAGTTGTAGTTCATCTACATTCAGAGAGCACTGTGGACTCAAACAATGATGGATCTGGACCAAACTCTACACTAATACTCAATATGCCCAAATGTGAACACTGGTGGAGCTTGGGGAAAATAGAATCTTGACATTTTGGAGTTGTAGTTGCTGGGATTTGTAGTTCACCTACAATCACAGAGCATTCTGAACCCCACCAACGATAGAATTGGGCCATACCTCCCACACAGCACCCCCATGACCACCAGAGTGGGCCACAGCAAAGCGTGGCAGGGGACGGCTAGTAATTAATATATACAACACTTGAAATAACCACATCACAACCTGTGAGAATGCCTGCCATAGAGGCAAAATGCCAGGAGAGAACGCTTCTAGAATATGGCCATACAGCCCAAAAAACCTACAACAACCCAATGATTCCGGCCATGAAAGCGTTCGACAATGCATGTTTCCAAGTGATTTGTCTGCTAAAGAGGTAGGCTTTCCTTATTGTCCTTCTACTCTTAAAGGTAATAAATAATAATAATAATAATAATAATAATAATAATAATAATAATACTTTATTTATATTCTGCTTTATCTCCCTGGAGGGACTCAAGGTGGATTTCAAACATAAAAGGCAAACATTCAGTGCCCGAATACAACAATACATGCATACTAACAAAATTTAACAACCCAACATTTAAACATAAATGATGACTTAACAACTAAAATTAAATAAAAAATGCAGCCTGTTATAACAGACATAAGACAAAACATTGAACATCGAACAGAAGCAACAATTTCCCAGTTCCTTGGGGAAAATACATTGTTCACTGCTCAAGATATCTATTGAGCTGATGGGGTGAGCAGGGCACGGATACGGATGGTAGCTATTAATCAGAGGTATAATGGTAGTATTACCAACTATTCCTCCTCGTCATCAATAAGCAAAGGTACATCTTCAGCTGTTTCTTGAAAGTGGGGAGGGGGCTATCTTTAACTCCTTAGGAGGGGAGTTCCAGAGGTGGGGGGGGGGGCAGCCACGGAGAAGGCCCTTTCTCTCATTCCCACCAGCAGTGCTTGGGACGAGAGTGGAACTGAGAGGAGGACCTCCTCCAATGACCGCAGTGTCCGAGGTAAATCAGATGAAGAGAAGCCCCCCCCCCTTTTTTTCTTTGCTGTGGTCCCTTATTTCTTGTAATATTTTCCTGAGGGGGTTTCACAGTACCAGATGGTGGCACTTTTCTTTTCTCAGTCCTACAAGATAGCCTTAGAAGTCACCCTGTTGTGCCTTTATTGACTGTTTTTCCCTTGTTCTGTTTTTTTTTTTTACTTGTGGTTTTGGGATTTTATTGTCGTGTTTATTTTTAGCCTTGCAATTATCACCAAAACACTTATGCACTGAAGGGTGGGCTATACATTTATCAGCTGAACGGAACTGAATAGAAGGCATGATTAGATTCCTCTCTTCTTTCTATTGCTATCATTAGTGTTGCTAAGAATGAGTATTTTTACAGTAATTGTCCAATTTGGTCATTGTTGTTTAGCCCTTTAGCGTGTGTTGTTTCTAGTTTGTCATGATATAGATGAGTACTTCTCAAATGTTCATCTTCCAAGTATTTTAGACGTCAGCTCCCAGAATTCCTGGCCATTGGACAAGCTGGCTGGGGTTTCTGGGAGTTGAATATCAAAGTTTGGGAATTACTGGTAAATTAAGAATTAGAATGGATAAGGAGCGAAAGAGGGCTTTCTCCAAAGTGGCCCCCCAGTTGGGGTTTCCCATCTCTTGGGGGCCTGGTGGATCTGAGACATTGGCTTCATTCTTGCAAGTTAAAATGTCTGGAGTCCATGACATGCGAGTGTGGAGAAGAGCAAACCACTGACCACCTACAAAAATGTGACGAGACACTCCAAGTGGCCAGCTTCTGGTCAAAGGACATTTAGTATAATGCCAAGTTTTCAACTTTGTTTGTGATTTTTTAATACACTATAACGTACTCTCAATTTGCTTCTGACATGATAAATAAATAAATATAGCTGTTTGAAGTAAGTGCCTTAATTAGAGAGCTAGAGTGTTAAAACAATATACAAGAATTAACACTTTGACGATTTCTTTTGAGTTTCGTTTTAAGCCATAAAACGTACTGTGTAATCTTGACCAAGTCACTCTTGAACATAGGTTTGCTTGTGGCTATAAAGTGGATGGGAGATAGATTGCTCTCTCTCTCTCTCTTTATATATATATATATTCTCATTCCCCCAGGCACCAACAAGCCACACCAAAAAACTGCCAGGCCATCAAATGCTAATCAAGGTTGGTCAGTTGAAACATCCACACCTGGCTCCAGCAGACAAGAATTCTTTGTCCCACCCTGGTCATTCCACAGATATATAAACCCAATTTTCCTAGTTCCAACAGTCCTCACTAACTGAGGATGCTTGCCATAGATGCAGGCGAAATGTCAGGAGAGAATGCCTCTAGAACATGGCCATATAGCCGGAAAAAACCTACAACAACCTATTGCTTTTATGTTACCTTAAACCCTTTGGAAGAAGGGAAGAATATTTTTAAAAAATGGAATTCCACACCACTCCAGATGCATTCATCAGTAAAATGCCACAGGACCGTAAAATGTAGTTGTTGCTACTGCAACAGGCTAACAGGATTTCTTCTAAAATACGCAGCGTTCAGTTGAAGTTTTTGTAAAAGAAAAAAGAAATAATGATGCCCCAAGTCTCTATGCTGTCTTGTCCAGATTTGTTTGCCATTAGTGCCGAATACACGGATGGCTACATTCAACCTCTGTTGAACAGGAAGTCAGAAGTCCTTGTTATAGATGGATGGGATGCGGCAAACTGTACATTCACTCATAAATCTTGCTCTTTACGCATTTGATTAACGTCTAACAAGGATTTTGATGGATGGCTTTGCAACGAATAATTAAACATTGTAGGACCAAACACTCGTGGCCTTACTTCATCCCCAGGCAAGGATGCCTAATCACTTCAGTGAGCAGAAAAAAACGGGATTATAGAGCAACTCATTTGCAGCTATCTCTCCCGCCCTCCGAATTCCTGCTGCAAAATATAAGTCAAGCAACTGCTCTTGGATTCATTCTTTACCTCTTTCTCTCTGATATTGGGGGTTAGTTGGGAATTTTAATAAACCTAGTACACCCTTTTCCTTATTTTCATAAGCAGTAATAACATACCCTCCTAATGTCCTGATTTGGTGTGACAGTCCTGGTTTGACGCTCTGCCCTCTCACTTTTCAGCAGCTTTTAAAAATGGCCTGGTTTTTGTCTCTTCCATTTCCCCCCTTAGCATTCACCTTATATCAGTTACTGAAAAAGGAATTCAGCATGCAAAATAATATCTATCTATTGTATCAGGAGCAAACTAAATAGTTGTATTTTTTAAAAAACAAAAAACCCCCACAAAGTTTGAAAACTTGTTATTATATTAAATGTCCTTTGACCAGTAGCTAGCCACTTGGAGTGCCTCTGGTGTGCTATAAGAAGGTCCTCCTTGTGCTTGTGGCTGCGTTGTAATAGGTGGTTTGTGGCTTGCTCTTCTCCACACTTGATGTGTCGTGGACTCCACTTTGTAGCCCCATTTCTTAAGGTTGGGTCTGCATTTTGCGGTGCCAGAGCACAGTCTGTTCAGCACCTTCTTGTCACGTTGAAAGGGTCTGCCTTATTTAGGTAGAGATGAATCAAACTCCCAGTTTTATCAAACAGTTTAATTAAAACAGCACTTACTTGCTGGCTGTTTTAATATGCCAAAACATAAAACATAAAGATAGCAAAAACAACTCCGTAGTCAAAAGAGTCCAGTCCAGTGGTCAAATGCTGAGAGTTCAATAAACAAAGTACAAGGATCAAGAGTCTATACTGTAGTCAAAAGCCAGTCCAAAGGTTCAAGGTTCCAGGATTCCAAGATTACAGGAGACAGGTCAGGATACCGAAAAATCCAACAGACCTGGGGGGAAAACCAGCAGCATCCACCACCAAAATACATCAGATACTTTTCTCCCAAAGATCAGTCTCAAGGTTAGCTCCTTAAATCCAGTAACATCTAGCTGCAACCCATCTCCTGCACACCTCCACCCCTAATTGCTTTCACCCATGAACTCCCACTTACAGATTACCAAACCCTCTAGAACTAACAGTCACATTAACCCTTCCATCACCAACCAACATATGACACTTCCAAGTCGCCCAGTTTTCTATGTGCCCAGGAGGGGAGTCTCTCTTTTTATTTCAGCCATTGATTGTGGTTCTGGGTTTTAGCCTGCCACTTTTGGCCTCTCACTTGCTAAGGTATCCAGCAAGTGTCTCTTTAGATCTTAGAAAACTATTTCTTGATTTAAGGCATAGGCATGCCAGAAGTTACCAGAAGCGACTTGCAGCATGTAACCAAACAAGCAAACCAACCAACTGACCTTTTCAAGACCAACCATGGGTTTCTATACTATCAAGTGCCAGTCTACTATTACTCAGTGCCCTGACATGTACGTTATTATATTTATGCTGCACAAAAGTAACTTTTCATCTCTCAGTGGATATATTTCCAAACTCATTCCCTGTTAGGTTCTTGTGGGTTTTTTCGGGCTATAGAGCCATGTTCTAGAGGCATTTCTCCTGACGTTTCGCCTGCATCTATGGCAAGCATCCTCAGAGGTAGTGAGGTCTGTTGGAATTAGGACAATGGGTTTATATATCTGTGGAATGGCTGGGGTGGGGCAAGGAGCTCTTCCCTGCTGCAGTTAGGTGTGAATGTTTCAGCTGATCACCTTCATTAGCATTTGAAGGCCTGCCTGAGCCTGGGAAAATCTTTTGCTGGGAGGTGTTAATCTGTGCCTGGTTGTTTCCTCTCTGTTTTTGCTGTTGTAATTTTAGAGTTTTTTTAATACTGGTAGCCAGATTTTGTTCATTTTCATGGTCTCTTCCTTTCTGTTGAAATTGTCCACATGCTTGTGGATTTCAATGGCTTCTCTGTGTAGTCTGACATGGTGGTTGTTGGAGTGGTCCAGCATTTCTGTGTTCTCAAATAATATGCTGTGTCCAGGCTGGTTCATCAGGTGCTCTGCTATGGCTGACTTCTCTGGTTGAAGTAGTCTGCAGTGCCTTTCATGTTCCTTGATTCGTGTTTGGGCGCTGCTGTTTGGTGGTCCCTATGTAGACTTGTCCACAGCTGCATGGTATACGGTAGACTCCTGCAGAGGTGAGAGGATCCCTCTTGTCCTTTGCTGAACGTAGCATTTGTTGGATTTTCTTGGTGGGTTTGTAGATTGTTTGTATGTTGTGTTTCCTCATCAGCTTCCCTATGCGATCATTCCCTGTTGTTTGTAAGGCTGTGCCTGCAAATTGTTGGTTTCTCTTTAAAATCATATTTTCAAAAATATTTTCATTACTATGTTTAAACAATTTAATAGTTAAAAGTAAAGAAAGGAAGTAGGTTCTTTACAGTGAGAAAACAACCTCCTTTACACTGTAAGGTGGATATTTTAGAAGCTTCTTTGCTGGTATGCTAATTGAGATATTGAATCAGGCTATCTGTATTTAATTGTGTTGTATCCTTTTTTTTTTTAAAAAAAATCTCAGTTGTGTCTAATTAGCAGCTGGGTTGTTATTTCATGCTAATTTGTTTAAATAAGATCTTTGCTTCACTGATAAGTTCCACTTGTTACCTACAGTGCACTTCTATTAGGTTAGGCAGCTTCCTCGCAGTCTCAAATGTGGAATCAAATCCTCCCACTGTATCCCTAGGAGGTTCAGATAATAATGTAGGTGCATTCCTGTGTTTTTGATCGAAATTAATTTACTTTTATGACCACATCCTTCATTTTCCCCCTTTACCAAAAAACTAAATTGTCCCCTTTAACCGGAGTCACAGTTGTACATTAGGTTCTATTTGCATTAAAGCATGCAGGTTTTATATTGGTTTAAATTTCATTAATCAAGGCCTTCAAGAAGGTTTGCTGAGAAATCTTTTTAGAAATCTACCTCCCAGTATTCCTTGCAGAGAGGAAATGATAGTTAAACTAGATCTCAAGTGCCAATGTGCCCTGTCACTCATCTGGGGAAATTGGTCCTTTAAAAATTTTAACAGCATTTGGCTCTAAAGCAACAGGTTAAATTTTCAGATCTATGTTCCCGTCAAACATTTGCTGAAATTACAGTGGAAAGTGTCTGCATATTTGAGGGTTTGAGAAAAGCTTTGGTACAAGTACCAATGATATGACAAAAAGTTTTGCTCCCCGAACTTCCCTTTGATCTGCAGTGGTTCTCAACCTGCTGGTCCACAGGTGTTTTAGCCTACAACTTCCTGAAATCCCATCCAGTTTACCAGCAGTTAGGATTTCTGGGAGTTGAAGGCCAAAACATCTGGGGACCCACAGGTTGAGAACTACTGGTCTAGAGAATAAGATACATCTAATGGGTTTTAGTTGTTAGACGGTAGGTTTTGGTTGAACATTAGAGAGAACAACTTGCTCGTCAGAGTGGTTTGACAATGAAACCAGTTACCTCGAGAGGTGGTGAGATTCCTCCTCTGGACATCTTCAGAACATGTCTGGACAGCTACATGCCTCAGATGCTCTGGCTTGAGTTCCTGCTTTGAGTAGAGTTTGGCCTCTATGCCCTATGAGTCCTCTTCTAACTTTATGAACCTGTATTTTCCAGAAATTGCTTCCCAGATGAATGTGACAACATTGGCATCTGAGGCTCTGAAACTTTAATATTTGGGACATGTTTTTTCAGACTTTCTGCAGACAATATTTCAATGTGGCAACCAACTTTTGAGCTGTGTGTCTTAGCGCGCTTTGCTAGAAACCTACGGTAATCTCTTTGCAAAACATTCTGAATGAGTTTCTTAAAATGTCATTTTTTTCTCTCCAGATGCTGCTTACAGAGTACTTGGATATGAAAAATACCCGGACATCCTCAGAGCCATCAGCTCAGCTTAGTTATGGCAGCTCGGGACGGGAATTTGCAGCATTCTTTGCCAAAAAGAAACCCCAGAGACCCAAAACCACTCTGTTCAAGTACGTACAGCTCCATTCTCTTTCCCAGTCTGTACTTTGCGTTGAGATTGGAAGTCTCCCATCTCCAAGAACCTCTTTTATATGAAAAAATTTTTTTTATACAGGTTGACTATCCCAAAGTATCCCAGATATATGTTTTTAGATCTTTGCATATATGCACAAAATGAGATATGAGATATACCTGTGTGCCTGAAATAATGTTTGTGCACATTTTAATGTATTCTATTGCTTTTTAAATGAATTTTTATTTCTGTTGACTTGTTTATGTGAATTGTTGTGTTCTAATTGTTTCTTTGTCGGCATCTAATGATTGTCAATTGTAAGCTGTCCTGAGTGTTGAGAAGGACGGGATACAAATGCTCTAAATAATAATAATAATAATAATAATAATAATAATAATAATAATAATAATAATAATAATAATTCAGTCCAAGCTGGCCCACCATCTCACTTCACCTACCCTAAGGCAGGCGGGAAGGATGAGCAGAATCCCTTGGCTACTCCTGGTGAAAAGAGAGCACAACCCTATCTGATATGTGCAAAAAGAGGAAGGTTGCTAATACCTAGTATTGGATGAAACTGTTGGATTGTTTGGGTTCTATCTCTAAGACTTTGGCATGTTATATAATTCTCTGTATCTTCTTTTGTGTGGGAACAGTTACACAAAGCATTTGAAGGACAAGAATAAATCTTGGTCTGTGTTGAAGGTTATGTTTCCTCTCTTCCATGGTGGTGCTTGACCCTACAATTTTGTCCTTGGGCCCTTGTTTGTTTGTCTGCTTTTCTTTTAATGATGCTTCTCCTGAATCGCTGAAGCACTGTTGTTTTAAACTGAATGTATTGAAAAGGAAAAAAAAAGTTTTCTCATAAATAAGATTACATAAAGTAATTATATAAACATACAAACAAACAAACACACAAAACCACAAAAA
Organism: Anolis sagrei ordinatus; assembly: GCF_025583915.1. Taxonomy (NCBI): domain Eukaryota; kingdom Metazoa; phylum Chordata; class Lepidosauria; order Squamata; family Anolidae; genus Anolis; species Anolis sagrei. Next base: position 7,354,835 of record NW_026847549.1, on the reverse strand, counting down.
TTGCACACAAAATAGAAATAAAGTAAATTAAATAATAATAACAGCTAAAAAACGCCTACACAATTGAAAATGTGTGATTTGGCAGAAACTCACAAATTGATGATGTTGATGGAAGAGAAGGCACCTTTGAACTTCAAGGAAGTGTAGCTAGATTTAATGGTGTATTTGAAAGAATATTGCAAGAGGCCAGCAGTATTTGGTTTTGAAGAATAGTAGATGAATTAAAAAGCAGAAGTATATAAACTTTATAAGTTAGAGGAAGTAGAACACGAGAACTCATATTTCCATCAATGGGGTAGTTGGAACTAACACCAAGTAAACTACTGCTTATATTTTACATCAGTGGTTCTCAGCCTGGGGTCTCCAGATGTTTTTGGCCTTCAACTCCCAGAAATCCTAACAGTTGGTAAACTGGCTGGGATTTCTGGGAGTTGTAGGCCAAAACATCTGGGGACCCATAGTTTGAGAACTGCTGTTTTACAGGATTGACTTTCAGAGTCCTCTTCTATACTTCTGCCTTTTTTCCTTTCTTACTTTCCCTTTTACCAATGTGTAGGATGTTTGGGAGACCAATTCAGCTCCGAAGTAAAAACACTTTGATGGATTAATGGAAAGCATCATTGACATCTTATTAAAATTAATATTAAAATTACTTGAACATGAACGGGAGCTTTGGGACATGGTAAACATCTTCTGGCGATTTATTTCATTTTCTTGAGTGGCTTGTGAACAGAATCTTTTGGGTTCAATATACATCAGTGCAGTATCGCAGGATGGGACTCATGATTGGAAGGTAGCACGTGAGGGGTAGGAAGGGAGGAGGACTGGCACTATACTGTAAAGAAGGTGTCAAAATATAGGCTAGACGATGTTACAACTAGGTGAATTTGTAGGAGGTTGATCGCCAAGCCAAAGTGTGCTCACTAATGCTTCCCTGTCTTCTTGGAGAGAAGTGACAAGTGAGGCACTGTATGGTAATGTCCCGTGACCATTTTTATTTAATGGCGGAATAAATGGCTTGAATGGCGGAATAAATGGCAGACCCATCAGATTTACAAATGACACTAACCTGCAGAGGTAGCTACTATCTCAGAAGGCAGAATTGGGATTCATGGTGGGATTTATTTGGCAGAGAGCCGGGCTAAAATAATATTAGGGATAAATGCAAGATAGAGAATTTCGGCACAAAAATCAAGTGCCCATTTATAGAAGGAGTGATTCCTGGCTCAATAGAAGTCCATGTGAAAAGGAAATTTTGCTCCATGCGCAAAATTATTAAAATCTATATAAATAAAAATGTAATGTTTGTTTGTGGGATTAACAGAACTCAAAAACCATTGGACGAATTGACACCAAATTTGGATATAAGACACCTAACAACCCAATGTATGTCCTTCACTCAAAAAAAAATGATTTTGTCATTTGGGAGTTGTAGTTGCTGGGATTTATAGTTCACCTACAATCAAAGAGCATTCTGAACTCCACCAATGATGGAATTGAACCAACTTGGCACACAGAACTCCCAATGACCAACAGAAAATGTAATGTTCGTTTGTGGGATTAACATAATTCAAAAACCACTGGACAAATTGACACCAAATTTGGACCCAATAGACCTATCAGGCCAACGAGTGACTATCACTCATAAAAACATTGAAAAACACAGCAGAAGAGATTTAAAAATCCAAAAAAGCGAAAAGATGCTACAGCGCATGTGCAAAAATGACTCCCCAAACAAAACACATAATAGCATATCCACACTCTCTTCCGGACTACAGCTCCCAGCATCCCCTAGACCAGGCCCTTTAGGAGAGGAGGATGATCCAAATGCACTGCTTCCAAACTGCAAGCTTTCTTCCCCTTGGATTTCTTTGAGAGCATCCCAATCCCTGCATACTACAGGGAATACCATGGCTTTGACTAGGCGGATCTTTGTTGCCATTCTGATGTCTCTACTCTTTACTATTTTATCGAGATTGGACATTGCTCTCCTCACAAGAAGTAAGCGTCTTCTGATTTCCTGGCTACAGTCTGCATCTGCAGTAATCTTTGCACCTAGAAATACAAAGTCTGTCACGGCCTCCACGGTTTCTCCCTCTATTTCCCAGTTGTCAATCATTCTTGTTGCCATAATCTTGGTTTTTTTGACGTTTAGCTGCAACCCGGCTTTTGCGCTTTCTTCTTTCACCTTGATTAGAAGGCTCCTCAGCTCCTCCTCGCTTTCGGCCATCAGAGTGGTGTCATCTGCATATCTGGGGTTGTTAATGTTTCTTCCAGCAATTTTCACCCCAGCTTTGCATTCATCAGCCCCGCACATCGCATGATGTGTTCTGCATACAAGTTAAAAAGGTTGGGTGAGAGTATGCAGCCTTGCCGTACGCCTTTCCCAATCTTGAACCAGTCTGTTGTTCCGTGGTCAGTTCTTACTGTTGCTCCTTGGTCCTTGTACAGATTCCTCAGGAGAGGGACAAGGGGGCTTGGGGTGCCCATCCCTTCCTTTCGGCTTTGAGCTAGCGCGTCATCACATCTGGGGCTAGTTGAACTTATCCTCTGCTCCTCCCCAGTAGCATTTTGGCCATCTTCCGACCTGGGAGTCCCATCTTCCAATGGCATACCGACATATCTCTGGTTGTACTGGTCCATTTAGTTTTCTTGGCAAGGATACTGGAGTGGTTTGCCATTGCCTTCCCCAGGGATCACGCTTGGTCTGACCTCTCTGCCACAACCGTCCCGTCTTGGGTGTCCCTTCACGGTTTCGCTCATGACATCATTGAGGTGCTCAAGCTCCAGCGCCCCGACAAGGCGGTGATCCTTTGCATTTTGCACCAGCAGCTACAACCAGATGTGATGACGCAGCTAGCTCAAAGCCGAAAGGAAGGCTAGCGGCCGACGGTACTGGAGGTGAACGACGAATCCGATGCTCTAAAGATCAACACACCATAGGAACCTGGAATGTAAGATCTATGAGCCAGGGCAAATTGGATGTTGTTATTGGCGAGATGTCAAGACTAAAGATAGACATTCTGGGGGTCAGCGAACTGAAGTGGACTGGAATGGGCCACTTCACATCAG
>NW_026847549.1:7276042-7351663 GCF_025583915.1 Anolis sagrei ordinatus | reverse complement strand
AAACAAAGATGGCAGGGACCTAACAGAAGCTGAAGAGATCAAGAGAAGGTGGCGAGACCATACAGAAGATCTTTATAGGAAGGATAATATTATCGAGAATGGTTTTGACGGTGTGGTGAATGAATTAGAACCAGACATCCTGAGGAGTGAGGTTGAATGGGCCTTAAGAAGCATTGCTAAAACCAAGGCAGCAGGAGATGACGGGATCCCAGCTGAACCGTTTAAAATCTTGAAAGAGATGATGCTGTCAAGGTGATGCATGCCATATGCCAGCAAATATGGAAAACACAAGAATGGCCATCAGACTGGAAAAAATCAACTTATATCCCCATGCTAAAAAAGGGGAAGGCTAAAGACTGCTCAAACTTTCATACAGTGGCACTTATTTCTCATGCCAGTAAGGTAATGCTCAGGATCCTGCAAGGAAGACTCAAGCAATACACGGAGCGAGAGTTGTCAGATGTTCAAGCTGGGGTTAGAAAAGGCAGAGGAACGAGAGACCAAATTGCCAATATCCGCTGGATAATGGAGAAAGGCAGGGAGTTTCAGGAAAAACATCTACTTCTGCTTCATTGACTATTCTAAAGCCTTTGACTGTGTGGATCATAATAAATTGTGGCAAGTTCTTAGTGGGGTGGGCATCCCAAGCACCTTGTCGCTCTCCTGAGGAATCTGTACAAGGACCAAGTAGCAACAGTAAGAACTGACCATGGAACACAGAGTGGTTCAAGATTGGGAAAGGCGTACGGCAAGGCTGCATCCTCTCACCCAACCTTTTTAACTTGTATGCAGAACACATCATGCGATGTGCGGGGCTGGATGAATGCAAAGCTGGGGTGAAAATTGCTGGAGGAAACATTAACAACCTCAGATATGCAGATGACACCACTCTGATGGCCGAAAGCGAGGAGGAGCTGAGGAGCCTTCTAATCAAGGTGAAAGAAGAAAGCGCAAAAGCCGGGTTGCAGCTAAACGTCAAAAAAACCAAGATTGTGGCAACAAGAATGATTGACAACTGGAAAATAGAGGGAGAAACCGTGGAGGCCGTGACAGACTTTGTATTTCTAGGTGCAAAGATTACTGCAGATGCAGACTGTAGCCAGGAAATCAGAAGATGCTTACTTCTTGGGAGGAGAGCAATGACCAATCTCGATAAAATAGTAAAGAGTAGAGACATCAGACTGGCAACAAAGATCCGCCTAGTCAAAGCCATGGTATTCCCTGTAGTAACCTACGGATGTGAGAGCTGGACCTTAGGGAGGGCTGAGCGAAGGAAGATCGATGCTTTTGAGCTGTGGTGTTGGAGGAAAGTTCTGAGAGTGCCTTGGACTGCGAGAAGATCCAACCAGTCCATACTCCAGGAAATAAAGCCCAACTGCTCACTGGAGGGAAGGATATTAGAGGCAAAGATGAAGTACTTTGGCCACACCATGAGAAGACAGGAAAGCTCAGAGAAAACAATGATGCTGGGGAAAATGGAAGGAAAAAGGAAGAGGGGCCGACCAAGGGCAAGATGGATGGTATCCTTGACATGACTGGCTTGACTTTGAAGGAGCTGGGGGTGGCGGCCAACAGGGAGGTCTGGCGAGGGCTGGTCCATGAGGTCATGAAGAGTCGAAAACGAATGAACAACAACAATTCTCTCACTATCAGATAACCAGATGAGAGCTGGACCTTAGGGAAGGCTGAGCGAAGGAAGATCGATGCTTTTGAGCTGTGGTGTTGGAGGAAAGTGCTGAGAGTGCCTTGGACTGCGAGAAGATCCAACCAGTCCATCCTCCAGGAAATAAAGCCCGACTGTTCACTGGAGGGAAAGATACTAGAGACAAAGTTGAAGTACTTTGGCCACATCATGAGGAGACAGGAGAGCCTAGAGAAGACAATTATGCTTGGGAAAGTGGAAGGCAAAAGGAAGAGGGGCCGACCAAGGGCAAGATGGATGGATGGCATCCTTGAAGTGACTGGACTGACCTTGAAGGAGCTGGGGGTGGTGACGGCCGACAGGGAGCTCTGGCGTGGGCTGGTCCATGAGGTCACGAAGTGTCGGAGACGACTGAACGAATGAACAACAACAACAAGACTAAAGCCAGCACTTTGAATTGTGTTCAGTAGCAGCCTGGTAGCCAGTGGAGCTGATGCAACAGGGGGTTGTATGCGAGTGCAGTCCAAGAATAGGTAGAGAAGGAAGAAAGGGGAGAAAGAGGGAAAGAAAAGGGGGGGAAGAAGGGAAGAGAAGGAAGGAGAGAATGAAAGGGAAAAAAAGGAAGGAAGGAGAGAAAGAAATGAAGAGACAAAGAGGGAGGGAAGGTTGGCCACAGCAATGCATGGCAGGTACAGCTAGTATTGTATAAAATTACTTTCAGGCTGTGCATTTCAAGTGTATATGAAACATAAATGAATTTTGTGTTTAGATTAGGCTCCGATCTCCAAGATACCTTATTATGTATACATATGTTAATACAAGTATTCCAAAACCTGAAAAAAATCCAAAATTCAAAACACAAGCATTTAAAATAAGGGGATATTCAACCTGCACCTTTCTAGAAAGTAAGTCTGTTTATTTCTCCTGACAGTAGTTTCTGAGATTCCCATGCAGATTAACTGCAAATTTAGTTTTCACGCTCTTCAGGATGATCTTAATTCCCATCCCACTCGTATGTTAACACATCAGCTTCATTGCAGTAAACCCCTCTGCTTGTTTCTGTAGGATGGAAATGACGTAAGGCATAATTGCTTAATAAGAGTAGCAGGTCCCTTGATGCTCGTTCTCCCATCATTGCTCTCACCGCAGTGACAGCTGTACTTGCTGGGATCTCAGGTTGTGTTATCTGTCAGCTGTCACCACATCTGTGGTGATCTCTGTTGAAATGGCACTTCACATCCTGTCGAGAGATGTCCCTGTTTGATAATGCCTCAGATGTGCTGTTTGTCCTTTCTTTGGCATTTGTCTTACAATGTCTCCCTTCTCAGTTTCCTGCTTAGTGGCCTGCTTACCTGTCAGTTGAGTCTGCATTTTAGATTGCCCTGGTTGAATAGCAGAAGAGATAATTATTTTAATATTTGGATCCCACTTCTGTTTAGAAAGTTTAGCACAGCGTACAGCAAAACTAATTAGACTGATTGATTGATTGATTGGTTGAATGAATGAATGAATTCATTGTTACGGTCACAGACCAAGAATATAAAACTTTAAAACACTGCAACATTTAAAAGAAAAATCAGAGTTATTTATTTATTTGCTTCATTTCTACCCCACCTTTCTCGAACCGAGAGGAGACTCAAGGCAGATTACAAATCTGGCAAAAATTCAATGCTTCACAGGTAAATAATAAAAACACATCTCATAAAGGTTGTTGCAGGTTTTTCGGGCTATATTCTCTCCTGACGTTTCTCCCACATCTATGGCAGGCATCCTCAGAGGTTGTGAGGTCTGTTGGAAACTAGGAAAATTGGGTTTATATATCTGGGAAGGTGGGAAAGAGAAGCTGCCAGTCTATTCAATGCTAATCAAGGTGGCCAATTGCAACATTCACACTTGTCTCCAACAGGCAAGAGTTCTTTCTCACACCCTTGACATTATTTGGGTTTCACAGTGCTCTCTGGAAGTAGGTGCCATGTTAGATTCCCCAGCAACAAAATATTGCACTCTCTTGTACTTATTTACTTACTTAGGCGATCCCTCGCTTTCCGAGGATGATTGTCTTCCAATATTCTTGTGGGTCCGTATGTGGCTGTGGAGCCCTATTCTTGCTCTGCATCTTCTTCCGCAGTGAGGGCATTGGTTTCCAGGTGGAAGGCGGTCTCGGCCGGGGTTGGCTTGACGCGCCTTCCTCTTGGCACGTTTCTCTTTTTCACCCTCCACTCGTGCCTCCTCAAATTCTGCAGCACTGCTGGTCACAGCTGACCTCCAGCTGGAGCGCTCAAGGGCCAGGGCTTCCCAGTTCTCACAGCCTATGTCAGAGTTTTTAATTATAGCAATAGAGTAGTGTCGCACTCACATGTTAAGATCCTATCCTTAGCAGGAGGTCAGTTACCAGAGACCCACCTGAAGAGAATCGCTGTCTTCTACTTTTTGAAGAGACCAGCTTATCCTATTGTACAGTAGCCACAGAAAGGGTGCTTTCTCATGTCTTTGCCAAATGTCCTTCTGAAGATGATAGTGAGGACTCTCCATAAAATCTTAAATCTAATATGGATTTGCATGTAATAAATATAGTCTTCATGATACTTTAGACCAATGGTTTTGGACCTCAACTGCCAGAAGGTTCAGCCAACATGGCCAACAGCCAGGAATCCTGGGAGATAGGGTCCAAAACTCTGAAGGAACACACTTTGGGAATCGCTGCTCTCCAGACCCTTGCTGTACAGGACTTTGTAGGTCAGTGGTTCTCAGCATGGGGTCCCCAGATGTTTTTGGCCTACAAGTCCCAGAAATCCCAGCCAGTTTACTAGCTGTTAGGATTTCTGGGAGTTGAAGGCCAAAAACATCTGGGGACCCCAGGTTGAGAACCACTGTTGTAGGTCATAAGTTATAAACTAGGTTGGATGAAGGCTATCACATGATATTATGGTTTATTGTGATATCTAGACACAGCTGGACTTGGGACAGGGATAGCTAGATTCAGCTGAATTGTTAGATTTGGGCCAGTGTTAATTAGGTACAAATTCCCAGTAAGCTGGGAAGGTTGTATACAACGTGGGGTTGTACTTTGGAAAGTGCACCTCATATGCCACCCTAAGCAACTTGTTAGAAGAGCTGCATCAATCTCTTTCAGCATTGTCGTGATTACCAAACACTTCTAGAGTGATTGCGGAGCATTTCTCTAGTGATTGCAAAACAGCGTGAAATAAACTGCATCTTGGGGTCAGAGTTATAAGACTGAAGTAAGCACATCTTACTGTCTGATGGGCATGATGGCCTTCCATTAGCATGAAATTGTCAGAGTGAGAAGCCCACCCACAGCTCACCTTCCTTATGCTCCAGTCACTTTGGGAACTCTTTCCTGCAGGCCGGATTACTTCTAGCATTGGAACTGGCCTCATTTGGCAATGGAAGGAAGATGGAGAACTTTGTGGCAGCTCAATTTCTGGAGCCTCCTCCTCAGAAATGTTTTGCTTTATGTCTGTCAATTGGAGTAGATGTGTAAACCAGCCAACATGCTGTGCAGACTTTTCCACCATGCAGCTGTGGACAAGTCTACTTAGGGACCACCAAACGCAGCAGCATTGCCCAAACACGAATCAAGGAGCATGAGAGGCACTGCATGCTACTTCAACCTGAGAAGTCGGCCATAGCAGAGCACCTGATGAACCAACCTGGACACAGCAGATTATTTGAGAACACAGAAATGCTTAACAACCACCATGTCAAACTACACCAGTGTTTCTCAACCTGGGGGTCGGGACCCCTGGAGGGGTCGCGAGGGGTGTCAGAGGGGTCACCAAAGACCACAAGAAAACACAGTATTTTCTGTTGGTCATGGAGGTTCTGTGTGGGAAGTTTGGCCCAATTCAATCGTTGGCAGGGTTCAGAATGCTCTTTGATTGTAGGTGAACTATAAACCCCAACAACTACAACTCCCAAATGTCAAGGTCTATTTTCCCCAACCCCACTAGTGTTTACATTTGGGCATATTCAGGCTGAAAAATGCGGTATAGAAATAAAGCAAATAAATAAATAATAAATATTGAGAATTCGTGCCAAGTTTGGTCCAGATCCATCATTGTTTGAATCCACAGTGCTCTCTGTATGTAGGTGAACTACAACTCCCAAAACTCAAGGTCAATGCCCACCAAACCCTTCCAGTATGTTCTCTTGGTCATGGGAGTTCTGTGTGCCAAGTTTGATTCAATTCCATCGTTGGTGGAGTTCAGAATGCTCTTTGATTGTAGGTTAACTATAAATCCCAGCAACTACAATTCCCACAGGACAAAATCAATACCCTCCCCCAATCCCACCAGTATTTAAATTTGGGTGTATTGGGTATTTGTGCCAAATTTGGTCCAGTGTATGAAAATACATCCTGCATATCAGATATTTACATTACTATTCATAACAGCAGCAAAATGACAGTTATGAAGTAGCAAAGAAACTAATTTTATGGTTGGGGGTCACCACAACATGAGGAAGATCCACTCTCACAACCACCATATCAGACTTCACAGAGGAGAAGCCATTGAAATCCACAAGCATGTGGACAATTTCAACAGAAAGGAAGAAACCATGAAAATGAACAAAATCTGGCTACCAGTTTAAAAAACTCTAAAATTATAACAGTAAATAAAGAACAACACTCAAACACAGAGGAACTCCAGACAAGAAACAATCAGGGACAGCTAATCACATCTCAGCAAAGGATTCCCCCAGGCAGTAACAGGCGACACCAAAAACTGTCAGGCCATTAAATTCTAATAAAGGTGGCCAATTGAAATATTCACACCTAGCTCCAAGGGACAAGAGTTCTTTCTCCCACCCTGGACGTTCCACAGATATATAAACTCAATTTTTCTAGTTTGCAACAGACCTCACAACCTCCGAGGGTGCTTGCTATAGATGCAGGTGAAAAATCAGAAGAGAGTGCTTCTAGAACATGGCCGTACATCCCGAAAAACCTCCAACATCCCAGTGATTCCAGCCATGAAAGCCTTTGACAATACATTGAACTTGCTTCTTGTTACATTTAGTTTGGGCTTTAGCAATTGAATTTATTGAACAAATGCAGGGTCTTTCTCGAATGATCAAAGAAAGATGAAGTTGTTTGGCTTTGATTAGTCACTGTTAGTGGCCACTTCTCCTCTTGAGAGACTTATATTGACATATGATGTATATCCTACTGGCCTTGACTTTGGTTTCTACAGGGGAAGGATTTTGTGTCTATGGTCTACTCATCATGCTTCTTGGTATTCTGTGGTTTTCTGCTGCAGGTTTGAGTCATCTTCCCACGCTATTAGCATGAGTGCCTATTTGCGGGAACAGAGGCGGGAGCTCTACAGCAGGAGTGGTGAACTTCAAGGTAGGCTAAGCGAGATGGGAAATTTGATTTTATATGAACCTCTTACGAAAGGTCACTTTTACCCCGCTATTGTGAGCTGCTAGCTTTTAAGAAATATATTAGAACTACATATGGGTTATGCATTTAAAATTGCTATATACATTGTGTGTGTATCTGTGTAAACTTTAAACTAGAGATAGCAAATCTTCCGCTTCTCAGAGGCAGCGTTCCACTATGAATTTATGTTATACTCACTGAATATAGGTGAACATGTAGTACTAGTACTAATATAGCAGCAGTTAATGCAAAATGTGATATTTAGATTTCATAGTAGAACTAGGCTTTGAAATGTGAAATATAATTTTAGATCCTCTCCTCTTCCTCTCCAGTCATATTTGGCAATTTAAAAGTGTTTATGATTTTAGGATGATATTTGATTTAGAGGGAATTTCTTTCCACTTGGTGGGATTTACCACTCCCCTGTTACGTCAGCTCCACTGGCTGACAGTCAACAAAGGTGCTGGCTTTAGCCTATAAAACCCTAAATGGTTCTGGCCCGGCTTACCTGTCCAAACCACTGTGGAGATTAAGATCATCTGATGAGACCCTGCTCTCGGTCCCACCACCCTCGCAAGCACGACTTATGGGAACGAGAGACAGGGCTTTCTCAGTGGTGGCCCCACGTTTGTGGAACTCCCTCCTCAGTGACATCAGAACAGCCCCCTCCATCCTGTCTTTCAGGAAAAAACTTAAGACATGGTTATGCATTCGAGCAGTAACTATCCATTGCAATACTTGAGAACTCTTAAAGTGATGGACTCATGGACTGATTCTGGACTATGATTTTGAACTTGCGGGATTTTGATTGCTGTTTTAACATTGTATGTTTTATTGCTGGTTTTGATTTTAATTGTTATATTTGGAATGTGTTTGCTGGGCATCGAATTGCTGCCAATTGTGAAGCCACCCTGAGTCCCCTTCAGGGTGAAAAGAGCGGGGTGCAAGTATGGAAAATAAATAAATAAATATTGTATAAATTTGTGTATAAGCCTAGTTTTTCAGCCCCTTTTTTTAGGCTGAAAAAGCTCCCCTCAGCTTATACTTGAGTCAAAGTTATTTATTATTTTACTCTGTTATTAGTATTATTTTAATTACATTTATTATTTTACGCTGCTTATTACTGTTATTATTACATTTCCATTATTTTACTCTATTATTATTTTATTAAATTTATTATTTTACTCTCTTAATTATTATTGAAAGGATACATAAGAACATTTACACTGAAGAAGGTTAGAATAATGTTTTAATCAGAGTTGAACAATCTTATCCTAAATTAGTTTTATGTAAATATCCAAAAACTTTAACCTATGGATGCCTCAATTAATGTAATTTTATTGGTATCTATTTTTATTTGGAAATTTACCAGTAGCTGCTGCATTTTCCACCCTTGGCTTAGATTCGAGTCAATACGTGTGTTGTCTTATTGATAATGTCATATATATATATATATTTGTCTATGTTTTATTTTAGTTTGCTTGTACTGTAGTTATTGCTTGTATTGTTGTATTCGGGCTCGGCCTCATGTAAACCACACCGAGTCCCTTGGGGAGATGGCAGCGGGGTACAAATAAAGTGTTGTTGTTATTATTATTATTACATTTTCCCAGTTTTTTGTGGTAAAATTTGGTGCCTCTGCTTATAATCAGGTAGGTTTGTACTTGAGTATATACGGTAAATAAAAAATTAGGGTGTGTGGGCTCACTCGTCTATCAGGTGACTCTGTTGCAATGCTGAAATATGGGTTTGGTAGTCTTTAAATCTTGGTTTGAAGGAAACCAGAGTTTACTCACTTGAATGAAGCAGCCAATTTCAGCTTTTTTTTTTCACACTATCAAAATAAGTCAGGAAGACATGGACAGAGGAGAAATGTTGAGAAGATGAAGAATCAGGGACTATTGAGATATAGCGAAGGGACATACACTCAGGAATATGTGGTGATTCCTTTTTCCCATAATCAAGGGTATAATAAAATGTTATCTATGTGTGACTTAATCCTTTTTGTGCTATAATGGTAAGTTCAAAAGTTACTTCACAGTTTTGTGATGGGTATCCCACTCACTGCGGAAAGAGGGATATCCCGTATCTTGAGCGCTGCCACATTCTGCACATCATGCTCCTTTTTACCTATTTATTTATTTATTTATTTATTTAGACCATTTCTACCCCGCCCTTCTCACCCTCGAGGGGGGACTCAGGGCGGCTAACACAGGCAACTATTCAATGCCAGCAGTATCAAAAGAGCAATATAAAATCCATTACATGACAAGTAAGCAGTGATATTAATTAAAATTACATAACCACATAGAACAGATCACATAATCCACAGATCATAAAGCCATTTCCAATTTTCAAACAATCCTATTGTCCAAGTTCAGTGCCTAAATTGCTGTTGTGCCCACTAGTCAAAGGCCTGGCTCCAAAACCACGCCATTAGTTTTTTTCCTAAAAGTAAGGAGGGAGGACGCCGATCTAATCTTGCTGGGGAGCGAATTCCACAAGCGGGGGGTCAGCACCGAGAAGGCCCTGTCCCTTGTCCTCACCGACGCGTTTGAGACACTGGTGGGACCGAGAGCAGGGCCTCCCCAGTAGATCTTAAATTACGAGGCAGAACGTAGAGAGAGATAAGTTCGGATAAGTAAGCTGGGCCGGAGCCGTATAGGGTTTTATAGGCCAAGACCAGCATTTTGAATTGTGCTCGGAGGTGGACTGGCGGCCAGTGGAGCTGACGCAGCAGGGGGGTGGTATGCTCCCTGTATGGCGCTCCAGTGAGTAATCTGGCTGCTGCCCATTGGACTAGTTGAAGTCTCCGAACAGTCTTCAAAGGAAACCCCACATAGAGTGCGTTGCAGTAATCCATTCAGGATGTAACCAGAGCGTGGACCACCGTGGCCAATTAAGCAACATTCTTAACTGTGCCTTATTTGGGTAGGACGGCAGCACTGAAATATCTTGCTCCTAAGCTATTCCTACAGAAGTACCTAGACTTGCCTTTGTTGCTATGAATCAGCCAGACACCAAAATTACGGTCATTCTGCCTTGCCCTCCACACTTCTTCTGTGACACTGCCCAAGGGCTTGGTGGAGATTTATTCAACTTAAACCACTGCTACAGCAGCATCAGATTTACTACCCCACAGTCAGTGGGGAATCCAAGAGAGAGAGAGAATCGCACCGCTAACAACAGTTCACTCAGCAAGTGAAGGAAAGCTACTTTCCCAGCCCTCTTCTCAGTGCAAGAAATCCTGGCTGACAAAAGAGCATCTGCAGTTGTTTCTCTTAAAAATCTGAGCATCCACCTCCAAGTCACTTTGGCTGAGCCTTTCGTGGCAGAGGCAGAATCAGTAGGGGGTACGGGTAGCAACAGTAATTAAATTCCATAGTCTCTGTCATGCAAAGGGCACTTCATTAATTACCAGAAAGGTGACTGCTGTGCTATGTAGCTCTTTGAAGACCATGCAGCTCGGTAGAATTATCTCTACGGTGAGTGTAACGAATAAGAAGGCTATTAGAGATCTAATGGAAAATTCAAGCAGATACGTTTTTCAACCTCCGCACATATTTTTATCATCGGAAAACCAACATCTCACCTTTCCCTATTAGGTTGTTGCTTTAATTGCAGCTCACCCCTCGGTCGACATGTTCACACACCTTCCCCAAGCAGAATGAATAACTGTGTAATTGCATTTGCTCACTTTCATCCCTGGTTTCCTTTGTCTTCCCAATTACAATCCTGTCTTTTCTTTCCTTTTTTATTTTTTTATTTTGTTTTGCAATGGTGAGTATTTCAGATAGAAAACTCCCAAGGCCAAAGGGCTGTTTTTGTCTCTTTCTCATCATCATCATCATCATCATCATCATCATCATCATCATCATCATCATCGTTTGTTGTTGATCATGAATGGTGATGATGATTATGGGAAGAAGCTGCAAACAGGTGGTAATAGGTAAACGTTTAATGAGAATCATGACAACTTTCAACTTATTTAAAGCAGTGCAAACTATGCAAAAATATCTCTGTGTTTGTTTGTGTTTGTGTCTGTCTGTCTATCTGTCTGTCTGTCTGTCTGTCCGTCCGTCCGTCCGTCCATCCATCCATCCATCCATCCATCCATCTACCCGTCTATCCATCTATCCATCCCTCCACGTTCACTGGGTTTAGGGGTACAAGATTCCCAAAGTGTAAAACTGTGAATAATGGTGTTATTTCTAGAAATCTCTGATCTTCGAATATGACTAGAAGAACTTGACCATAGAGTCACACTGGAGGACCTAGAGATTCCTAGCAAGAACACATCAATCAAATTCAGGAATAATCAAATCCACTAAAGTAAAAAAACAACAACAAAAACCCAGTTGTGGAGGGATTACTGTAACTTATATTTGTAGTGTTGGATATCCCCGCCCCTCCCCGGTACCATCCCCACTATCTCTCTTTAGACTGCCTTTGGATGATCTCATGGTTTGAGTTGGGTTTTAATAACTACTTGTATGTGGTTATTAGCTTAGATTTTAAAATTTGTTGAAGTTTGAAGTATATAACCCTTGGGTTTGACGTGGATGTGTGGAACTGGTTCCCCCTTATGTGAGCTGGTAATTGACCATAATAAAGTTTACTTACATACTTACTTACTGTAACTGTATTAAAAAAAATAATTTGCAAATTAAAGGTATTAAAATTTATTACAGTTATATACAATCTCACAAAACAAACGAACAAAACTAATACCTTGAAGGCACCAGGTTGCATGTTGTCTTGGAGGTTAAGCAGCTCTGGTTAGTATTAGGATGGGAGACCACCATGGAATACCAGATAGAGGAGGCTATACTTCAGAGGAAAGCAATAGCAAGCCATCTCTGAGCATTTCTTGCCTAAAGAATCATTGTGGAATTCATGGGGTTTCCATAAGTTGAGAGGTGACTTGAAGGAACATTGTACAAACCAACAAAACAGCACAGCGCTAGAGAAGACTCATTTAGGGAAAGACTTCCGCTCCAAAAATCCGTCCAGCGTGGCTAGTGGGCCATGATAACTGGAAGCATTTTGGAAATATAGTCCCCCTCAAAAGGTAATTAATCTCAAACTACTTTTAAGAGGGTTTTTTAGAGAGCAAGTTGATCAGGAGTCTGGAATTAATTCATTTAGAAAATTAGGAGTAATGGTTATTTTTCATGTGGGCCACATGTATAATTTGTTTTCGCTGGAAAGAAATGTCTACTGGTAGCTGTTTTCCTTTTTTTGGGATGAGTATTCCTCCATGTGGCATTTCAAGCAGATTCAGCTTTCCAGCAGAAAGATGCTGTTACTTTGAAAAAGAGAGATGCAGCTTGTGCCTTGCCAGTAAAGTGGCATCTTTTTGTCAAAGACAGTGAGTTGTAGACTTCTGTCGGATATACCAGTGATATTTCTCCATAGGGAGTCAGCAGAGGTAGTTTCACCCCATTGAATCAGTGCTTTCAGATCACTTGGCCAACTGAGTCTACGAAGAAGCTTCATGTCTGCAGTGAAAGAATGTGAAGAGCTTCAGCAGTACAAAATCTCAAGGAAAGCAGCCTGCAGGCATCCTCCAATCTCTAGGCTTGCCAAACTCTGGTAATCATTACAAGGCTCTCTTGAGTAGTTCTTGTTTTAAGAATGAAACATCCGGAAGAGTGCATTCTCCCTTGGTTGCATCGCTCTTTGCCCCTTTCTCTGTTGCCTCCTTTTGTTAGCTTTCTCTATGTTCATGGAGTCTTTGAAGACCCACTGTGAACGGCTGCACCTGAAGCGTGATCTAGTACAGTCTAGGACAGACTACTGATTTTGTCAATTGTGTAAGATCACCCTTTATTGACAAGAGGTCAATTTCCAGGAGCTTCCGATTCATCAACAAAGCCGTAGTATTGTTGCTGTGAAATATGAATTCACTAACAAGGACGAAAAAGCCTGAACTGACTCTTTGTGTTCTCTGGTGACACAAACCGATCTTGACATTTGGAGTAATGAAAATGCTGCTCAACACTCTCAGAATTACATATGATAATGCGCTGTCATTCAGCGATGATCGGGAGGAGGGAGGACGATATGAGCGGCATTTGTGTCACTTTTTAATAAAAGAGATTTTGTGACAGGTAGACACCCCTTCAAAGAAGAACTCCAAAATGGGAAACAAGGAGCTCTTTCTGCCTTGCGGAATGTAGATGTGAGGCCAAGTGTTCCATCAGATGCCTGGATTGTCCCTCTCCATCGCAACGGGAGTCGGAGTTGAGGCCGGGGCAGAGAGATCGCTCTTCTTCACTTTGGCTGTGTTAATGCAATCATCTTATTCAGACCTTATAAGCCCACTTATTATTTCCTCTGCGTGTGGTTTTTCTAGTTTAGCGGATTAACTGCAACCGTCTCTTCAAAGGCTATCCAATCAAGAAGGGGTTATTAAAACCAGGGCGCTTTATGACTGAGAATTAATTAGAGCACCATTTTCATGCAAAACATCCAATTTTTTGATTAGCAATGGAGCAGGGTCACAATTAACACTCTAGGAAGCTTAAATTTCCGGTATTTTGATTTTAAGGAAATGAGATTATCAAACAGAGGTCAGATAACTTGACAGCAAAGGAAAGGAGATGACTGCGGAGAGAACAGCAAAGGGCTTTGTGTAGGAAAATAACTTGTTTATCCTTTCACTTCACAGTTTGCTATTAAATCGTCAGAGAATTCTCTCTGAAGGAGAACAACTCCTCAATGCTTAGCCCCTTCTTTTCTTATTGAGGAACAACCTATTCTGTTGGGAGAGGAGATGGAAGCAGTTCCTCTTTCAAATTTTCTGGAGCTCATGGGTGGGGTTACCTTCTCTTCTTCCCAAGCCTGGATACCTCCATTTTCTCAATCTTCCCATTTCCCCACTGCTTTCAGTACCTTGGCTAAGTGAGAGCCAGAAAACAAACTGGCACTTCCAGTGACATTTGGAAATGGGTCTCATATTTGCCACAGTTCTTATTTCAATGGAAATATAAGCAATGCCACTTTCACCAGCTTCCATTTTTTCTCATTATTTCTATTTTCATGGTCAGTCTGATTGATCAGTGCTTTTTTTAACATGTTGGGGATAGTTGGTGTGGGCAAGCTTTTCCGTTCCTCCTTTTTCTCTATTTAACTCAGCAAGGGATTCTGGCGGTAGCTGCTGTTTGCTTTGCCTGTAATACA
Source organism: Anolis sagrei ordinatus (assembly GCF_025583915.1). Classification (NCBI taxonomy): domain Eukaryota; kingdom Metazoa; phylum Chordata; class Lepidosauria; order Squamata; family Anolidae; genus Anolis; species Anolis sagrei. The sequence goes on along the minus strand of NW_026847549.1, from coordinate 7,337,429 downwards.
AAGGCACATATAGCTACAATAGAATAGGGTAGAGAAGAATCCAACTCTTTTCCTGCTCCAATTTTGTGGAATGATTTAATCTAGACACATTGCTACAACCTCACAATGAGTGCTTCTGTTTCTCTAGACCTCTTTCAACAGGAGACAGAAAGGAAAGAGAGGGCTGCATAGTGACACACATTTTGTAAAACTGCGGTATGCAGTTCCCTTCCTCTCCCTGCCTCAGTTTGAACTGGAAGTCTCCTACACTTCTTGCTTTTTCTTCTTTGATTAATGCTTTTACAATAAGTGTTCCTTGCTGAATGTCCTCTTGCTAGGAGGGATCTACCTTTTAAGTTTTTTGTACTATTGTCACCAAGCTCTACTTGTGCAAAGGAAGAGGTACTCCAGAAAATCAATCTTCACAATAAGCAATTCTTTTCTCTATTCAAATTGGGTTGAGAAGGGACCTGCTTTGAAAATGGCAACAGAGGATTTAGCCTTGGTTTCATTAGTGTCCTGCTTGTTAAACAAAGCATCTTCAGCATTTTAGCATTTGAATTATAGCAAGACCTTATTAGATTGTAGCAGCCGCTGCACACTTTCCAACAGACACTTTTCATCGCATTTTTTTTTATTATAAATGCTCAAAATACTGGTAGCCTATGGGGAACAAAGAGCTTTCCGATCATCACACCGCCTTTTCTGAGCTGCATTAGGCAGAACTGTATTATTTCTCTGCCTTTTAGGCTTAAGCCATTTTCTGATCTGTAGTTGCTGTAAAGAGCTCTTGGCCATTAAAAACAAAAAATAAACTTTCTCCTGGGCTTAAGTGTCTGTAATAATGAGCAGACTATCTTAATATTGCCTGTGCAAATCATTGAGTGGCTTAATTGCTGTCATGGAGTGCAGGAAGCAGAACTGGAGTGGGGAACTTTTGATCCTTCGGATATATTCTTTACTACAATTCCCACAATCTCTTAGCTTTGTCCAGCCTGGATGGAGCATTGGGCAGTTGACGCCTAAAACATCTAAGGTGCCAAGAATGTATAATCGTGAGGTAGAAAATCCCAAATTGGAATTTCCACTAGTTGTTGTTGTTGTTTGTTTGTTGTCGTTGTTGTTGTTGTTGCTGTTGCTGCTGCAATTTAATAATGTTACTAATTTAACTTCTGAGAGTGTATGACAATACCATGTTAGGCAGTCTTTGTTGTTATCACTGCAATTTGACTTACGTTGTCGTTGTGATTACTAAGAAACCGAGTCATCTAGTGGCCTACTTAGGACTTATAAACCCAGGACAATGGCTTCCTAGAACATAGAATCATAGAAACCTAGAGTTGGAAGAGACTTCGTGGGCCATCTAGTCCAACCCCCTGTCAAGAAGCAGGAAAAATGCATTCAAAGTACCCCTGACAGATAGCCATCCACTCTCTGTTTAAAAATCTCCATCACACTGTGGGACAGAGAGTTCCACTGCTGAACAGCTCTCACAGTCAGGAAGCTCTATACGGTTCTGGCCCAGCTTACTTGTCTGAACGCATCCACCTCTATGTCCCACCTTGAAACCTAAGATCATCCGGGGAAACCCTGCTCTTGCTCCCGTCAACAGCACAAATGCGCCTGGCGGGGATGAGAGACAGGGCCTTCTCGGCGGTGGCCCCCAACCTATGGAACACACTCCCAACTGAGGTAAGATCGGCCACCTCCCTCCTAGTTTTTTGAAAGAAACTAAAGGCATGGTTTTGGGACCAGGCTTTTGGACAATAGATGCAAACAGCACTTTAAGGGAATATGACTGGAATGATGATATGGCTGATGAGATTGTTTTACTGTTTTAATGATGGCTTATGTATTGTTAATTATGCTTTTAGGTCTAATTGTGGTTTTAATTTTGTAATTTGTTATGTAATGGCTTCAGAATGGGGCCCATTGTAAGCCGTCCTGAGTCCCCTTCGGGGGTTGAGAAGGACAGGATAGAAATGCGAGAAATAGATAAATAAATAAATGTTAAGGTGGAATCTTCTTTCCTGTGGTTTAAAGCCATTGTTCCACGTTCTAGTCTCCAGGGCAGCAGGAAACAAGAGTGAATCAATCCTCTTGGGAGGTAATATTCCTCTTTTCCTGCTGCCTTCACTTATCATCCTTTTCCAGAGAGTTAATTATTAAGATGAAAAAGACGGTATAGGCCATTGAATCCAATCTTACATTCAGTTCAGGAAATCCAGCAAGTGCATCTATAGCAAATCGTTCTCCAGCTTCTTTTGGAAGCCATCCATTTTGGAAGCCCACCAACTTTCTAGCAAATCATTCAATTGCTGAACTGCTGTTGTAATCAGAAGTTTCTGCACATGTTCAGTTGAAATCTATCTGCTGCCTGTAACTTAAAGCCTTCAGGCCTGGTCCTACTCTCTGAAACAACAGAGAACAAACCTATCTCCTCTGCTCTTTGGAAGCCCTTTAGATATTTAAGCAATACAATTGTGTCATCCCTTGGTCTTCTGTTTACCAAGCTGAACATGCCCAACTCTTTCCACCTTTCCTTATATGTTTTGTTCTCCATATCTCTTATCATTCTTGTTCCACATCTCTGAAACTGCTCCAGCTTATTGATATCCTTCCTAAAATGTGTATCCATAATTGAATGCAGGGTTCTGGATGAGGCCTGACTAGTGTAGAATAAAATGGGCAATTACTTCCTTTTCCTTAGGAACTTTTGTTAATGCAAGCAAATAATCCAAAGTACAGTGTATGTCCAGTGTACAGCGGCTTGTTTAGTCATCATGGCTTTAATGACAGTGGGACATATAGCCAGTAATAAGCAATTGCTAAGAAGTGCTGTCAGTGAAGGTCAGATTGGAAATTCGGGGTCTAAAATGGGAATCCCAATAGTTTTTATAATGGTGGTGAAGTAGGGAGAAGAAAAATGAGGCATAGGAGAATGAAGATCGTATCTAAATGCACTGAGGCCAAGTATCTATTGGCTTGAACATTATTTCTGGTCTGGCACAAATATAGCAAGGCTTGGAGGGAGCTACTATAAATAGGAGGCATTCCCTGAGAACTAAGATATGCAGATACGCCCTTGTTTCTTTTCGGAGGTTTTTATCCAAATCTGAAATGCTTACTTCTGGCTTTGGCATAGTGCACATCTGTACATAAGATACCCATTTTATAATCAGTGTATACTTGCATGTAATGCATTGTGGACCACATCTATCTATCTATCTATCTATCTATCTATCTATCTATCTATCTATCTATCTATCTATCTCTATCTATCTCTATCTATCTATCTATCTATCTATCTATCTATCTATCTATCTATCTATCTATCTATCTATCTATCTATCGTGTTTTACTATGTAATGAGGTAGCAGGGAATACAAGCATTGCGCCCTCTTTTGAAAAACTGAAAATTTAAATTTAAATTATGGGGTTGAGAGCCTATGGAGGGAAAGGGTTAGATGATAAATAATTAGCGATGAATAGGAACAATTAAATTCTTTGTTCAAGTGTTTCCACCAGGGTTAAAGATCTGAGGAGTTGAGGCTGTATGGGAAAGGTAGAATTTGAAGAAAAATTTGGAATGCTAGCCAGAGAAACAATGAAATGGACTCTCCTGAAAATAAAAAAAATGGGAACAATTTGCAAGTTTCATTTTCCCAGTGTCAGTACACAATATCTTAAACATGGTTAAATAATAACTTTTTAAAGATGCATGAATCCTTATCTAAAGTTTTGATGGGGCCCTGGATCACACCTTTGTGATCCCCAAAATCCCACAAACTCTCCAAAATGGTTTTTCGAAATGATATGATTTGGGACATAAGATCCTCAAAGTCATATGAAAGTATGTGAAAATTCCCTTCCTCATGTCCACAACACTCTGAAACTCTGTACAACCCTATAATATTTCTGTATTCTTCTGGAGTCCCTCTCAAAATGGTGACAGTAAATGATGAACTTTGCCCACTCCCTGCTCTATCTGCGCATAGATGGCATATGTTTGTCTCGTCACCGGTTAAATTCTGGGTTCTAGGTTTATCTCTACAGATTTACAAAATATGCTTAGTGGGGTTTGGAATCTTACTGGTAGAAGATAATAATTCCCTTGGTCAGTGTTCCCTTTCTGAATATATTATGCAAGATGAGTTTATCTAAAATTATTTATTATTATTTATTTATTTACAGCTTTTATATTCCGCCCTTCTCACCCCACAGGGTGGATTACAGTGTACACAGTGTCCAGGGTGGATTACAGTGTATACATATATGGCAAACATTCAATGCCAATTTTTGACATACAAACATATACAGACATACACAGAGGCTATTTAACTTTTTCTGGCCGCCAGGGGAGCTGTCGCTTTCATCGTCCATCTGCGACGCTGATGAAGCACTTCCGCATTCCCCGCATGCTTCCCCGCTGGAATGCTTTGCTGGAGTCTTCTTTATGGCCTCATAAATCAGTTAATTTAGCCTCCCCACACTTTAAGGTGGTACCTAATTTTCCTACTTGACAGATGCAACTGTCTTTCGGGTTGCAAAGGTCGACAACAGGCTACACAATGGTTTGAAACCCACTCCAACTTGGGCTGGCTTCGAACTCATGACCTTTTGGTCAGAGTGATCTTAATGCAGCTGACACTCAGCCAGCTGCACCACAATCCCAGTGCTCTGTTTAAAATCTGTTTATTTGCAGCACATCTGCTATTTGAAAGATATACCATTGTTGTTTTTTAATATTTCCAAAGAGTTCTGAGGTGAGTGCAGCCAAAACACTGCACTTCTCCCCTTCTCTTGTGCGGGAAAATGAAGATACTTTCCTTAGCGCCGCAGACCTTTCTTATCTCTGCTATACCCCATGTTGCAATTTGAAACACGTCCTTGGCCTTCTGGCCTTGTGGGATTTAATTTTTGTTAATTAACCTCAAGGACTTGCCATGCACCACCTCTGGAGTTTATCCCTGTGCTGCTCTCCCTCCTGTTTGTATAAACCGTTTTGCATTATCCTGACTAAGACAAATGTAAATGGCTCATCAATCCCCACCTCTTTTTCCGCTGCCCTCCAATGCAACCCTTTCTATGAAGAATCCTGTCTCCTGTCTTCATTTCATGGGAAATTGAGTTGGGATGCTCAATATTATCCCATGTCTCCAGAATGGAAAAAAGCTTTATACAAAGTTAGAAGAGCTGAGGAATCATTAGGAAGAAGCAAAGAAGCTGGTTAACTGACCAGTTGGTAAGGCAACGGTTGTTAGTTTTTGAGACTGCTGCAGAATTTTTGTAAATGAGGCAGATTTAAAATAAGATAAATATTAATAACACAATGACTATAGTAAAAATGCATTCTCCTGTATATGTATATGAAGTATTCATGAAAGCAAGCTCTTCTCCTTCAGAGGAAGAAGAAAATATCATGTGGTGAATTTTCTTCTTTAGAGTAAAAGATCCATGAGGTAGAGGGGCTCCTCCTTTTATCCATAGTTCTAAGCTTCTCAATTAAGAAACAAAGACAAAACGGATGTCTCTACTCCCTTGTGCTTCCTCAGATCTGAAGTTTGGAAGGTTAAAAGTGTTAAACTGTGATTGGCAGTAAAACTGTCTTCATCTTGTTTCCAATCCTATTTCTGTAGAGATGTGAACAGAGGTCCCAATTAACTTAACAATCGAATGCATTCTTGGTCCAGAACTTCCCTGGTGGGCATCTGTACTATACTCCAACTTTTACCCAAAATATGAAAAGGTTATTTTAAATTTTTTTGGACCACAACTTACACAGTCTTCCAGCCAGCATGTGAGAATGGGTGGGTGAGATCTGGAAGCTGTAGTCAAGAAGTAACTTGTCCAAGCTCTGCTTTTAACAGACAATATGGAAGGTGGAAGACAAGAGCTGCTGTGTAGATTACATCAATGAGACAGTAAAGTCTCTGCAAGACTCAAAAAGATGTGCTGGATCTTAATCTCTGGAATGATGGACCAGAGTTTTCCTGTTCCAGAACTGAGGAAAGGGATAGGTTTCCCTGGGAAATAATTTGGTGCTTGCACTCGTTAACGCTTATAAAATAAGCTTCATTAGTGGTAAATGATACCAAGTAAATCTGCATTCCCTCATAGCCAATGGTAGAACTTCATCCCTAAACAACTAAACAACTCTGGTTAAGTGGGACCCCTGGATTGGGGTGCACCTCCCTGGACAATCCCAATAGAAGAGGAAAATCAGGAGTCCACAAGCATAGCCCATTTTTGGGTTGTTGTAGGTTTTTCGGGCTGTATGGCCTTGTTCTAGAAGCATTCTCTCCTGACATTTTGCCTGCATCTATGGTATCCTCAGTGGTCTGACCTCACAACTGCTGAGGATGCCTGCCATAGATGCATGTAAAAATTCAGGAGAGAATGGTTCTAAAACATGTCCATACACCCCAAAAAACCTACAACAACCCAGTGATTCTGGCCATGAAAGCCTTCGACAATACATAGCCCATTTCACCATGCCCACAGATCTGTTCAGACATGTTAGTAATAGGGGAAAATGCACTCCAGCTTTCATGTCTTTTCCCAACCTCACAGTGCCATTCTAATGTAAAACCTATCAAACAAGGTCATGAATGCAAGGTCACTGTTTCATGCCACTGGGCAGCTTTTAATGTTTGGCCATGATGCCATAATGCATGTTGCTCACCGGAGCGGGGTACAAGGAGCGCACAACGCCTTTGCTACACCAGCTCCGCTGGCTGCCTATTAGCTTCTGAGCACTATTCAAAGTGCTGGCTTTGGCCTATAAAGCCCTGAAGGGTTCTGGCCCAGTTTAATTATCCGAACGTATCTCCCGCTACGATCCACTTAGGACCCTAAGATCATCCAGGGAGGTCCTGCTCGTTATCCCCCCATCAGCGCAGTCGCATTTGATTGGGACAAGGAACAGGGTCTTTTCTGTGGTGGCCCCTTGGCTGTTGAATTCCTTCCAAAGCGAAATTAGATCTGCTCTATCCCTCTTGACCTTTTGGAAACAAGTGAAATCCTGGCTGACCTGCTGGCAAAGTGACGGCTTTAATGGACTTGATGGACTGCTTTTAGGACGATGGCTTAAATCGGTGATTGTTTGAATGTTTTTATACTGTTTTTTATACTGTTTTTATTTAAATTGTATATTTATGCTTTTGGTTGTGGGCACCATGGTGTGCCGGTTCTTAGTGGCCCTGAGTCCCTCTGCGGATGTTGTGATTGGATGGAATACAAATGCCCGAAATAAATAAATAAATAAATAAACAGAATCCAAACTTACTATGCTCAGTATAGTGAAGAAAAAACATGGTAGCCAATAGGGAATAACAGATAGTAGAAAAAGGGCACATGTTATTTCCAGTATAGGTCAGCATTGGTAAATATGAAGGTGGTCTCTAGTGACAGGAAATTTGATTTTTAACTGGCAAAGTGCAGGTTGAATAGGTATATGTGTACCAGCAGGATAAATTGTAGGTTGAATTGTTGAAAGCTGTAATGACAGTGATACCATGTTTATAGTTTGATGCAGGCATGGGCAAACTTGGGCCTTCCTCCAGGTGTTTTGGACTTCAACTCCCACAATTCCTAACAGCCGGTAGGCTGTTAGGAATTATGGGAGTTGAAGTCCAAAACACCTGGAGGAAGGCCCAAGTTTGCCCATGCCTGGTTTGGTGGAATGTTTAACACTCAGTGACCAGTTATCTTTGGAAAACAGATTTTCAATATTTCTGTTTCTTTTCTGTACATATTATGATGGTACGAATACAAGAAAGCTATGTTCCACGTCACCCTCCTACTTCTTTATTTCATTGACCTTTGAATAGAATACGAAGCAAAGGAATCAGCTTTCATGCCCCTACCCAAGGGAATGTCTTCCTCTAGAGTTTCTGTCTTTGCAAACTTGTTGGATAGATAGTCCTCTTGAACTCAGAGGAACTCTCATTACAATAAACATGCATGAGATGCATACACTTCATTTATACTTCAGCTTCTTAGACTGGCTAATTTTTAAAAAAAGCATATTTAGATAGACCTTACATGAAGCAGTCTCCTTGGGGCTTTGGGATGTCTTATTTTATTCTGTTGCATATTATATTCTTGTCTGTACTTTGCATTCTACTTGTGATCTTTGTGAACTTGTCTAAAAATAATGTAAGCACTTGTGAGGTGCCCTTTGTCAAGGTTGGATTGTACTTGTTTGTGGAGCTTCTCCTCACTCCAGCTCTGTGGCTCTTTGGTGAGCACTTGATGAGAGTTCTGCCCTTCCTACATTGGTGGAACTCAAGAGCTATTTAAAAAATGTTTTCGAAATTAGTTGTTTGCATTTAATGTGAATGTTGAGTGTTGTTTGGAGAGTTCAAGTTGAAGATGCTTTGTGTTCTTCTGTGGTGTATTTAGTATACAGATGCCTTCATAAATGACACCTAGATTATCCCATAATAAGTCTGTGGGGAAGGATACAGTCAGCCTCCACTGTGACATGGGAAACCGAGACAAGAAGATTTGGATGGCCATCTCACAGCCATCACAATTTAAAGCAAGGCTGTCCAAATTATATACATATGGGCAACAGGAAAGACCAGTCTAGAAAAACAGTGTGGAGGCTTTTAGTATTGGCTTTGTTGTTTCTTGGGTCATGTATTCAGAAGACAATATGGCTCCTTATCCATAGTGAATACTTTGCATGGATTTGCAAAACTTTTGGTCGCAATTTATTTATATATCATATCAGGAGCGAACCAATGTATCTGAGAAAACACAAAGTTTAAAAACTTCGGTAAAGGTAAAGGTAAAGGTAGTCCCCTGACATTAAGTCTAGTCATGTCTGACTCTGGGGTGTGGTGCTCATCTCCATTTCTAAGCCGAAGAGCCGGCGTTGTCCGTAGACACCTCCAAGGTCATGTGGCCGGCATGATTGCATGGAGCGCCGTTACCTTCCCGCCGGAGCGGTACCTATTGATCTACTCACATTTGCATGTTTTCGAACTGCTAGGTTGGCAGAAGCTAGGGCTGACAGCGGAAGCTCACACCGCTCCCTGGAATCGAACCTGCGACCTTTCGATCAACAAGCTCAGCAGCTCAGTGCTTTAACCCACTGCGCCACTGGAGGCTCCCTTGAAACTTGACATGATATTAAATGTCCTTTGACCAGTAGCTGGCCACTTGGAGTGGCCCTGGTGTTGCTATAAGAAGGTCCTCCATTGCGCATGTAGCAGGGCTCAGGCTGCATTGTAATAGGTGGTCTGCGTTTTGCTCTTCACGCTCGCATGTCATAGACTCCAGTTTGTGGCCCCATTTCTTAAGGTTGGCTCTGCATCTCGTAGTGCCAGAGCACAGTCTGTTCAGCGCCTTCCAAGTTGCCCAGTTTTCTGTGTAACCAGGAGGGAGTTTCTCATTTGATATTAAATGTCCTTTGACCAGTAGCTGGTCACTTGGAATGCCCCTGGTGATGCTATAAGAAGGTCCTCCATTGCGCATGTAGCGGGGCTCAGGCTGCATTGTAATAGGTGGTCTGTGTTTTGCTCTTCACACTTGCATGTCATGGACTCCAGTTTGTGGCCCCATTTCTTAAGGTTGGCTTTGCATCTCATGGTGCTAGAGCACAGTCTGTTCAGTGCCTTCCAAGTCGCCCAGTTTTCTGTGTGACCAGTAGGGAGTTTCTCATTTGTTATCAGCCATGGATTGAGGTTCTGGATTTTAGCCTGCCACTTCTGGACTCTTGCTTGCTGAGGTGTTCCTGCAAGTATCTCTGTAGATCTTAGAAAATTATTTCTTGATTTAAGGCATTGGCGTGCTGGCTGATATCCGAACAGGGGATGGGCCAGAGGTGTCACTACTTTGGTCCTTTCATTACAGGCTGCTACTTAACGGCGGATGTCAGGTGGTGCAATACCGGCTAGACAGTGTAATTTCTCCAGTGGTGTAGACAGCGTGTGATAATGCGGCATGTCTCATTAAGAGCCTCATCCACTGTTTAGCGTGGTGACATGTGTTCCACACTGGGGATGCGTTCTCAGCAGCAGAGCAGTCAAGCACAAGGGCAGATGCCTTCACTGTGTCTGATTGTGATCCCCAGGTTATGCCAGTCAGCTTTCGTATGATGTTTCTTCTAGTACCCACTTTTTACTTGATATTCAGGCACTGATTGCAACGAACCTATTGAAATGAATAACTAATGCTAGGGAGGGTCTATTTTGTTGAACATGGATAAGTGAAACTGCAGGTACTAGCCTTCCAGATACTGGAATTGTATTGTAGTTGAAGCCATCATGAGGATTTCTCAAGGTCCTACTCCTGTTCGTACTTTCTCCAACTCTCTTTAGCCAAACAGCTGTCCAGTTCCCTACATTGAATTCAGCTCATTCTCCTTGCTGTTCCCTATGCATAGATCTGGCAACAGGATTATTTTAGCTGGAAGCTTGTTAAGACATAACATGTAGTGGCATTTGTTATTGTTGTTAATGATGGTAACAATGATAATTTTGTTCATTTATATCTTAACATTTCCGCTGAGCTGGGACTCAAGGTAGTTTACAAAAGTTAAAGTTAAAGCAGATGCATATTGAAAACATTTAAGGAAACACAAGTACAGAGCATTTTAAAATTATGTGTAGTATTAAACTGGGGGAACGCTAAGTATTGCAGTCCCAAAAGTTATTTTTCCAAACCCTCGCTTTCCTACATATGGTGCCACAAGGGCCATGGGAGAGCCTTGGCGGTGTCTGCACTGTAATGTGTCAACTAGAAAACTCTGCCTCATTTCATCTCCACTGAGCCGTGAAACTATTTTTGCTGTTGAAAAACTTGTGATTGGACGACAGAAGGTATTTCTGTGTCACACCAGCTTATGGCAATTCATCCTGAGAGACTTGGAAGGGCCTTCGCTGGTTAGACTGTTATTCTGTGTGATGGGAATAGCTCAAGTACTTTCTGCTGTACTTGTTAATTTCTCTGACTTCTAGGCTGATTGTTTGACAATGAGATAATAGAGGCTGGATGCTCTGAAGCTTGGAATTTTCCCTTTTAATTTTTTTAAAGGGTAGGAAACTACTTTCTCCTAGGTATATTTTTGGCCCACCTGACCTAGAATTAAAAAAAAAAAAAACACCTCTTGACGGGCACTTGAGAAATATCTCTTTGGAGGTAAGTCTTATCCAAAGATGACTGGACAATATTTTGAGTGTTCTCTCTTACTCTTACACTCCTTTTTGTAAGCAAGGATCCTGGAAATTGCAATGGAACATCTGTAGCCAGGCCTGTAGCGAGGGGGGGGGGGTTAGGGGTTCAACCCCCTCCCCCCCGAAATGTTTAAGATTTTTTAAAAAAACCTGGGTTACTCATGAATTTTAACTGGTTAACCAAATCCCCATGCTAAGTCTATGAGATGCAAAAAATTAAGAGTCCCTCCAGAACTGCAAGCACTATCTCGGGCAAATATTGACAATTTATTCACACTGTTTGGGCCCCGCCTACCTGCGTGACCACATCTCTGTGTACGAACTCACACGATCTCTTCGTTCATCTGGATAGGCCCTACTCACGATCCCATCTGCATCGCATGCGCAATTGGCGCGGACAAGGGATAGGGCTTTCTTGGTGGTGGCCCCTCGACTCTGGAACTCTCTCCCTAAGGACATCAGGCAAGCCCCAGCCAGGATAACTGCATGCCCATCCTCCAAACACCTACCTTTTTCACCTGGTCATGCCCAGCACTTTTTAATTTTAATTATTACATTTGGCCCTGCCACAGATTTTAATTGCGTCATGGTGTGTTGTTAATGTTATTGCCTTGTTTTTGAGTTATTTTGCTGTATTGTTGTTGTTGTTGTTTTTACTGTTGTATTTGGGCTCGGCCTCTTGTAAGCCGCACCAAGTCCTCCGGAAGATGGTAGTGGGGTACAAATAAAGTTTATTATTATTATTATTACTGTAATTGTGAGGTGTGTGTGTTGAATATTCTCATTAAGGAGGCCAGACTTGGTGGAGGTGGTTGACAGGGGCGGAGCTTCAGACTATTGAAGGCTGCTCTGCCCCCTGCTGTGCTCTTTGTTTCAGCGTGAGCTCGGAGGCAGTTTTCAACCCCCCCCCGCGAAATTTTCAACCCCCCCCCCCGAAAATTTCAACCCCTCCCGAATTTTTTTTCTGGCTACGGCCCTGTCTGTAGCACACTTGTTTATTAAAGGACAGTTAAGTTGTCTCTGTGTCCCATGTGGTTGGGATGTCATTATCACTCCTTCAAGCTTTTAGCGTTAGCCTTCCACATTTGCAGGGTTAGGGCAATAGGACCCTGTGAATGTGAAAAAATGTGAATAAAGCAATTGCCCTTTTCCCCCTGAGAAAACACCTCCCTGGGAATTTCTAGGTGATCCAGCATGACTCTAAGACTAATTTCTTTGCCAGTAGAATCACAGTAAGAGACTTAGAAATCTCTAGAAATATGTAGGTTTGCAGCATGACTAGAGGTAGTTGACAATAGAGTCGTTTCAGAAGACCTAAAGATTCCCAGATACAACATTTGAATCCTATCCAAGTCAAAAAAGTCAAAAAAGCAAATGCAGAAGGGTGGGCTGGGTTTAGCACAGCGGGTTAAACCACTAAGCTGCAGAAAATCCTGCCGATTGAAAGGTTGGCAGTTCAAGCGTGGGACAGGGTGAGCCCTGGCCATCAGCCCCAACTTCTACTTATCTACCACATCAAAAATGGAAATGTGAGTAGATAAATAGGCACTGCTTTAAAAGTTGGGAGGCAATAAAGGCACCATAAGGACATCAGTATGATAGTATGATGTCTACAGATGACAAAAACTCCTTGGCATGGAAGATGGAGTGACAGGACTCCCCCCCCCCCCCCCCCCCCCCATGGCTGGTAATGAAAAAAGATGGGGAAAGCTTTTACTTCTGTTTGTGTATTGTCTGTTCTGTTAATCATATAATGGCATTGAATGTTTGCTGAATATTTGTTCTGTAATCTGCCCTGAGTCCCCTCGGGGAGATAGAGTGCAATATTTAAAAAAGTATATTATTATTATTATTATTATTATTATTATTATTTGAAACACAACAAGATGAGTCCACAGCAGACACTCTGCTGGCTGTTGAATTGGATCACACATCGGACCCTTCCCAAGTGTCTAGGACTGTGTGATGTATTGGTGAAGGCCACCTTAATGCACGTAGATCCCAGTAAGGTGGCCTTCTACAGCTGGCAGATGGTAATTTTGTCAGTGCCGATTGTATTTAAGTGCAGGCCAAGGTCTTTAGGCACTGCACTCAGTGTGCTGATCACCACTGGGACCACCTTGATTGGCTTGTGCCACAGTCTTTGCAATTTGATCTTTAAATCCTCATATCCTGTCAGCTTTTCCAGTTGTTTCTCTTCAATCCTGCTGTCACCTGGGATTGCAACATTGATGATTCATACTTTGTTTTTTAATACGATTGTGAGGACAGGAGTATTATGCTCCAAAACTCTTGTCTGTCTGAATCCGGAAGTCCCAGAGGAGTTTGGTGTGTTCATTCTCTGTAACTTTTTCCAGCTTGAGATCCCATCAGTTCTTTGTCGCAGGCAGATGGTATTTGTGGCACAAGTGCCAATGGATCATCTGAGCAACGGTGTTATGCCTCTGCTTATATTCTGTCTGCGTGATCTTCTTGCAGTAGCTGAGGATGTGATCTATTATTTCATCTGTTTTCTTGCAGAGTCTACACTTGGGATCTGTTGTCGACTTTTCAATTCTGACTTTGATGGCATTGGTTCAAATGGCTTGTCAGATGGAAAAGCAGAATAATAATAATAATAATATAATTGTTAATTTTTCAGAGAACAAAATGAAAACCTTGGAAATAACAACAGAAATGAATTATTATTATTATTATTATTATTATTATTATTATTATTATATTTTACTTTTCCATCTGACAGTGGTGCATAATCCTGTGGGTAGTAAAGAATTCCCAATCTATTATCCAATACAGAATGTGGATTTTTTTTACATCAAATATATATACACCACTTCACAGATAATTTGGGCCTTATTTTTTAAAAAGCAGGCTTTTAGCCAGCAAGTTGAAGGAAGAAGAAATATGAATCAAAGGACTTTTGGACCTGGTCCATTTTTGATAAACTCTCAGAAATCTGAGCAGAGCTCCTAACAATCTGAATAATGTTGGGTTTCAATGTCCTTGAGAGTACTTACTATTCCTGGTGACTAATGACCCCAGGATATGTTGCTTAAAATGAAGATAAGTCTCAGAATTTTATTTTATTTGTCTTAGCACAAGCTTTTGGATAGCTTTATCAAAAGATGTAGAAAGGAGTGTTTTGGTCGTCATTTTTAGCACAAAGTGCATGAGTTCGTGACAGTATTACTTTGAAAGCTACATCAAGAAGCTAAAGATTGCTTTCAGTGTACTTTTTTGAGAAGGTCACCCTAATACTTTATATCTGGAGACAGTGTGTTTCCATTCTTTTTGGTTTTCGTCTTCCTTTGCTCGATGTCTCTTGGATTAGTACCACTGTCCGGTAATCCTCCATGCAGGCACACTGTGGAGCTTCATTATGGCAAAGTAATGCCGCGTGATTGAATTACACGCAGAGAGAGTGTACTTGTCCCTTTCCCCTTCCCTTTCGTAATAGGAAGTTGGACGCAAATGGTAGCGGCTAAGCAAATTCTAATACTTTTTAATGAAAGTGTGTGGTGTTGGAATGATGGGGTTTGATTGTCTGTATTGGGAGTTAATGACGCAGTTGCAGAAAGGCAATGTGCTGGAGAGTGCCGCAACGGGCAGAATGCTGCTGAAAGCACACTGGCTAATTTTCAGGCCTATATTTATTTTCAGCTTTAGAGTTCTGCAAAATAGATATATTATGGGATTAACTCTTTACGTTTTTGCTTGAGAGTTCAGCCAAATAAAAACATAGCAAGAGTTAATCATCTACTACAGGTTGAGCATCCCTTATTCAAAATGCTTAGGACAAGAAGTGCTTTGGATTTCACACCAAAAAGTTTTTCCACATAAATGTCTGAGATAGTTACACTTTGCTTTCTGAGGAAGTTTTCTGCTTCCTTGGAGACTAGGACGCGGAACAATGGCTTCAAACTACAAGAGAGGAGATTCCATCTGAACATGAGGAAGAACTTCCTGACTGTGAGAGCCGTTCAGCAGTGGAACTCTCTGCCCCGGAGTGTGGTGGAGGCTCCTTCTTTTGAAGCTTTTAAGCAGAGGCTGGATGGCCATTTGTCAGGGGTGATTTGAATGCAATTCCTGCTTCTTGGCAGGGGGTTGGACTGGATGGCCCATGAGGTCTCTTCCAACTCTTTGATTCTATGATTCTATGATTTAATGTGCACAGAATTTGGTTTTGGCACAAAATTCCTATAAGGTTGTGTGTATAAGGTGGTATCATATGTACTACCTTTTACACACAACGTTAAGATACAGTTATCTTAAGGTTGTGTGTGTTGTTGTTGTTCATTCGTTCAGTCATCTCCGACTTTTTGTGACCTCCTGGATCAGCCCACGCCAGAGCTCCCTGTCGGCCGTCACCACCCCCAGCTCCTTCAAGGTCAGTCCAGTCACTTCAAGGATACCATCCATCCATCTTGCCCTTGGTTGCCCCCTCTTCCTTTTTCCTTCAATTTTCCCAAGTATCATTGTCTTCTCTAACCTTTCCTGACTTCTCATTATGTGCCCAAAGTACTTCAACATTGCCTCTCATATCCTTCTCTCCAATGAGCAGTTGGGCTTCATTTCCTGAAATATGGACTGGTTGGATCTTTTTGCGGTCCATGTATATATGATACATGAATACATTTTGAGTTTTAACTTGCATCCCATCCCCAGGGTACCTCATCATGTATATGCAAATATTCCAAAATTAAAATATAAAAAATATGGATATTTTTTGTCCCATGTATTTTGGATAAAGGATAGTCTACCTGTATGTACACAATGCGAAATCTTGGAAATGGGACCCCAATCAAAATACAAAATTCCTTGTATATTTCATATACAGTAGAGTCTCGCTTATCCAACATAAACGGGCCGGCAGAACTTTAGAGAAGCAAAAATGTTGGATAATAAGGAGGGATTAAGGAAAAGCCTATTAAACTTCAAATTACGTTATGATTTTACAAATTAAGCACCAAAACATCATATTTTACAACAAATCATCAAAAAAGCAGTTCAATACACTGTAACGTTATGTAGAAATTACTGTATTTACAAATTTAGCACCAAAACCTCTCAATGTATTGAAACAGCTGTGGATCGGGGTGGGAGGCAGACTATGTTGGATGAGCGAGACTCCACTGTATATACAAAAATGTGTCTGGAAACTTTTTTCTTATTTTACAGTGGGGAGAAGATGAAAACAAATGTTCTCAGATGTGAGGCCAAAATACTCAGAAGATTTACATATCTAATTTAGAGGCAGAGTGTTTCTGATACAGAGGTACTCTAATGTGATCTTTCAGCTGGTATTAGAAAGTCAGTATGATATAATGCTGTGATTGCTGGACTAGGAGTGAAGAGACTTGGGCTCAAAGCTCGTTTGTGTCCAAGCGCCAATGAGTTTAAGTTTAATGTATCTCGCAGGGTGTTTGGAGAAGGGGATCTATAGCTCCATAGAGGAATGACAGGATATCAGTGTGCATGTACATGACCAGTAACTATATATCTCCTCATCCTCCGTGAATTTATTTTATCCTCTTTTAAAGCTGTCCAAGCTGGCATCCATCACTACATCTGATAGAAAATTCTATAGTTTGATTGGTCCCTTAATATGGTTATGTGCTGCTCTTTGGCACTGCTGATATGATTTGCCAAAAGGATGGCAGCTAGCTGTCTGGCTCAGGCAGCTTCCTGTCAAGAAATTCTTTTTAATGTGTAGGTGGAATCTCTTTTCTAGCAATTGAATCCATTTGTTTGTGTTCTAAACTGATGAAGCAGTGGAAGACAAGCTTGTTCCATCTTTTAGGGGACATCCCTTCAAATATAATACTACTACTCAGATATCAGATTACTACTCAGTCTTCCAAAAAGTTTGGCTTCCAGACCTTTGACCATCTTGGTGACCCTTCTCTGGACATGTGCCAACTGTCAATATCCTTCTGGAACTGTAGTGCCCAGAACTTTACCAAGTTTATATGCACTAATACAGAAGATACTGGACTCACAAAACATTCCATGTTCAAGAATTTCTCCAGCACTGTTAAATAGTGCTGCATGAGAACTATGGATGAAATTTAACCTCTCTAGTGGAAGTACACTTGTAATGCCTATGTTTTGCTCTGTCTCAGTTGAAAAGCTTCCTGAAGTCCCTGGACATTGCAGGATAGATCAGAAATGGTCTCTATGAATGACTACAGGTAGTTTAGGGACGCATACCGAGAGGAACAGAGCTTCCAGAACTTGGACAGGTCACTTTCCTACCTGTGAGACCTCTCCTTCATGGGAATATGCAACAAGGTTTTGAAGAGTCTGCAACTGAGGGTCGACTTTTTCATTCAGAAATTAACAGGTTTAGACTTCAGCGTTTCTATGGTGGTCTATGAAAAAAAAAACTTTCCTAAAACCCTGGAGAGCTGCTATCATTCAGGAGTGACCATACTGGGCGTGATAGACCCATGGCCAGCTTAAGAGAGATTCCTATGACTTCTCTTGGAAGAGTATTTCCTGATGAGCTTCAGTCATCCAGGCATTTCCAGCTTCTGTTCCTTCAGGGTATTCATCCAAAGAAGATCAGTGTCCGTTCTGATACAGCACTTGGTTGATTTTCACATCTTCTACTGTAACACCCCAGAATCTGGTCTGGATCTTGTGTCTGAGCCACTAATCCAGTGCTTCTGAGCCTGTTGGTCCCCACATGTTTTGGCCTTCAACTCCCAGAAATTCTAATAGCTGGTAAACTGACTGGGATTTCTGGGAATTACAGGCCAAAACACCTGGGGACCCACAGGTTGAGAACCACTGCACTAGTCTCTCCGTGACAAGGGCTGGGCTGCTGATTGAATATACACTTTCTTCTCCTCTGGGTTTTCCTGCCTGTCCTGTATCTGCTTTCCCAGAGACATGGAATACAACCTTTTGTCTGCCAGTCAGATGACACTGACTCCCGCCTGCCATTCCTGAAGCAAAGTCATTGTTTTTCCACAACTCCAAAGAAATACAGTTTTCTCCAAAATGTCTTTATGAGTAGGGATTCCCAAAAGCCCTAACCTTTTTGTGTGACTTTCCTTCCGTCCTTCTTTCTATGCAAAAGGTTTTCTTAAAACTCCTCAGAGATACAAAAATGTGTCATCATGATATGTTGTCCACTGGATCTGCCCAACTGTGCCCTGATGTTTTGTGCATTGGCTTGGTACGTTCATAGTTGATGCACCCTGGTGAAGGTTGAGAGACTCCAGTTGGATTGCTACAGTAATGCTGGAACCATTGCCCCATTGCACAGTGCCCAAGTATAAGTCAGCTTGCATTATGCTTTGCACCCCTGCATCATGTGGTTCTCTGTTGGTTTCACTGGGTGATGCCAGCAGGGCCTGGGGCATAAACATGTTTTCAGTCTGGGGCCTTTTGGGCTCTAATAGCCTAGTAGGGTTCCTGCTGTCACACGGCGCCTTTTGGACTCTAATACCCCTGCTGTCACACGGCATTGCCCTGATAGTGTTTGCCTGTTTGCTCCCTTGTGTTACCAAGGGAATGGATCAGAATCATCCCTGGTTAAATTTGTGCAGCTCTGTTGGCTGCAAACAAACAAGAATATTTGTTAAGCCAATAGAATAGAAAGACTCCCAGGGAGTATGCATACAAGAGGTGGGGGAGGGGGGATTTCTGTTCTCAACCCTCTCCTGAGGCCAACAAGTTGGAAAACAAGATCAGCTCATGGATATGCAAGACTCTATGCTTTTTCATTTGTCTCCCTTTCCTTTGATAGGAGTTGATTTGGGCAGAAGCTGGACTTAGAAAAGATGTAACCCAGGAGTGCAGATTGTGCAGATGCTGCTGCACTTGAATGCACAGTGTCCCTTAATATTGGTAGTTGCTGCTGGTACTTCCAGTCCAAGAGCATATGCCCAGACAGTCTTTAAGCATGAATTTTAAATATGTGTCCTTTGTTTAATGTCTATTTTGTGTATTTTAATATGTATTTTATAAAAATACATTTAATATGTAGCTTTTATAGGAATACTTTGGCCACATCATGAGGAGACAGCAAAGCCTGGAGAAGACAATTATGCTGGGGAAAGTGGAAGGTAAAAGGAAGAGGGGCCGACCAAGGGCAAGATGGATGGATGGCATCCTTGAAGTGACTGGATTGACCTTGAAGGAGCTGGGGGTGGTGACGGCCGACAGGGAGCTCTGGCGTGGGCTGGTCCTTGAGGTCATGAAGAGTCGGAGACGACTGAATGAATGAACAACAACAACATAGGAATACGGTTTAATATGTGTATCAGTAGTGTTTTTGCAATGTTTAGGTGTTTTAATTATTCTGTAACCTGTCTCAAGTCATGAAGAGAGGTGGGAAATAAATACATAAATAAATTACTATTGTTATTTTCACACTGGAGAGCCGTACCAGGAGAGAACCACTCCCATATTGTCAGCTCCATTCTTCTGGTCCGCTTCTCTGCTCTCGGTCCCACCCCCGTCTCAATTGCGGTTGGTGGGAACGAGAGAGGATGCCTTCTCTGTGACTACTTCCCACCTCTGAAACTTCTTCCCTAAATACCTAAAAATTGCCTCCTCTCTCCTCTCCTTTAAGAGGCTTGTAAAGACCTATCCGTGCAATTTAGTTTACTGAGAGGAGGAGGATTAGTATATCTCACATGCATCCCCACCTAGACACCCATTACTTACCTCGGCTTGCAGATTTCATTCATACATTATACTTCGCTTTTAACTTAGGGTGTTTTAATTGGTTTTACTCCTTGTGTTTATTATGTGTAATCAGTTTAAACTTCGGCTTTGGTGGTTTCATAAGTTATACTGAGTTTGTTTTGGTTCATGTTTCACCTTGATTGTTGTTTGCTTAGATTAGGGCACTGAATGTACTTTTTGGAAACTGCATTGCGTCCCTTGGGGGAGAGAGGGAAACTGCATTGCGTCCCTTGGGGGAGAGAGGGAAAGTTATAAATAAAGTATTATTATTATTATTATTATTATTATTATTATTATTGTTATTATTATTATTGTTGTTCATTCGTTCAGTCGTCTCCGACTCTTCGTGACCTCATGGACCAGCCCACACCAGAGCTCCCTGTCGGCCGTCATCACCCCCAGCTCCTTCAAGGTCAGTCCAGTCCCTTCAAGGATGCCATCCATCCATCCATCTTGCCCTTGGTCGGCCCCTCTTCCTTTTGCCTTCCACTTTCCCCAGCATAATTGTCTTCTCTAGGCTTTGCTGTCTCCTCATGATGTGGCCAAAGTACTTCAGCTTTGTCTATTATTATTATTAGATATGAATCAGGTAACCATGTTTTTTTGGTGGAATAGAGAACTATGGGGTTTGTTTGTTTTTTGTATTGTTGAAGGTTTTCATGGCCGGAATCACTGGGTTGTTGTAGGTTTTTCAGGTTGTGTGGCCATTTTCTAGAAGCATTCTCTCCTGATGTTTCACCTGTATCTGTGACAGGCATCCTCAGAGTTTGTGAGGTTTGTTGGAAACTGGAAAATTGGGTTTAAATATCTGTGGAAGGTCCAGGGTGGTAGAAAGAACTCTTGTCTGTTGGAGCTAGGTGTGAATGTTTCAGTTGGCCACCTTGATTAGCATTTGATGGCCTGACAGTTTTTGGGTGTGGCTTGTGGTTTATTTTTCCCTACTAGGGTACTTAAATGATAATTTTGTCTACAATGAACAGAGAAAAAGAGAGACGTAAACACTCATATCTAGTATCATGGGTTGTAGGCTCATGGGAATTACCTCTCAGCAGATAGGGGATGTGTCGTGTGAGGGAAAAGAAACAACTTATAGGAGACAAAATTGAGTAGTTTCCATAAAGTTGAAGAAATTATCTTTTTTATTGTTAGCATTACTCTAAAAACCAAGCAAAACACTACCAAGACAACCAGCGATGTGCCGTGTGAATGTGCATAGGCATCAAGATGATAGGAATTAAATGGTTCATTTTTTTTGAACGTGTCCTGAATATAACAGTAAACTCCATTTTAGTGTTGTCATGGTGATGTGGAAAGCTCAGGAGAACTGATAACGGTACATAGGAAGGTAATTATATAAAACAGAATGAGTCCCACAATCAAGATAAAAATCTCACATAGGTTTGGTCAGCGTTATTCCCTTTCATTTTGAATCAAGGTGATGGAAAAGAAGGCCAAGATAGAGGTAGTTGTGTAGGAGTACATTTTCTGCTCCGTGTCATTTAACTGTAGCAAAACTTTTGTATTATCACTGATTTATTTCTCCTGAGTTTGGAACCGCCTTTCTTCTCCTCCTCTGTATCTCTCCCATCAGCGCAAAACATTACAACTGGCCTTAAATGTACAACAAATGAAGGAGTGGAGCTCTTGAGGAGCAAAATAATGTCACCTTCACATACCTATTGAGGTGGCATAAATTGACTTTGACTAACCAGACAAGACTTGTTGGGGTGAATATAATAGAAGTTTCCCTGAATACTTTACCTTATTTGCTGTAGCAACAGGAAAAACACATTTGGTGAGTCAAGAAAGGAATGGGAAAGCATTTTAATGTCATTGTACAAATCCAATCTGCCCCATTTAAAAATACTGTATGTTGTCATGGAATTTATTCCCACATGAAGGGAGGATAACTCTTTTTGAAAATAAGTCTCATAATAGTTGTTATCAGTCTAAATCAGGGGTCCTCAAACGTTTTAAGCAGAGGAGCAGTTGACAGTTCCTCAGACACTTGGTATTTATTGTGCCAGTATCAACCAGACAATTGTATTGCATTATTAACAAATTTTTAACAAACAGACAAAACAGAGTTTGCAAGCTTGGTAGTTGATTAAATGTCCTTTGACCAGTATCTGGCCACTTGGAGTGCCTCTGGTGTTGCCGCAAGAAGGTCCTCCATTGTGCATGTGGCAGGGCTCAGGGTGCATTGCAGCAGGTGGTCAGTGGTTTGCTCTTCTCCACACTTGCATGTTGTGGATTCCACTTTGTGGCCCCATTTCTTGAGGTTGGCTCTGCATCTCGTGGTGCCAGAGCGCAGTCTGTTCAGCGCCTTCCAAGTCGTCCAGTCTTCTATGTACCCAGGGGGGAGTCTCTCATTTGGAATCAGTCAGTGATTGAGGTTCTGGGTTTGAGCCTGCCACTTTTGGACTCTCGCTTGCTGAGGTGTTCCAGCGAGTGTCTCTATAGATCTTAGAAAACTATTTCTTGATTTAAGCTGTTGACTTTTTCAAACAATAGTCCAGACTCTTGGTGGGATGGACTATTGTTTGAAAAAAGCATGAATGTATTCCTCTGCACATTGCACATATCTTATTTGCAGTGCAAAAAACTCAAGACAAGAATAATGCAGTATTGTGCATAAATTTAGCAAACTTTAGTTGTCAAAGGGATGTTGTAGCACCTTTGAGACTAACAGAAAGAGCTTTATTTATTCATTCATTTATTTAAACCATTTATATTCCTGCTTTTTTCACTCTGAAGGGGACTCAGGGCGGAGCACAACTTATCTATGGCAAACATTCAATACCAGAATAAAACAAACTATAAATATACACAAACATTAAAATCAGTTGTATCCACTTTAAAAACAAAAATCTATTTAATTATTTATTTATTTACAGTATTTATTTTCCACCCTTCTCACCCTGCAGGGGACTCAAGGTGGATTACAATGTACATATACATTGCTATAGACACACAACATATATAGACAGACACACATAGGCTATTTAACATTCCACCTTTTTCATGCTGGGATTCTGGCCACCAGGGGAGCTGTCGCTTCACCGTCCATTTGTGACACTAATGAAGTACTTCCTCATTCTTTGCATGTTTGCTGGAGATTTTTATGGCGTCATAAATTAGCCTCCCCGCATAAATTTCCTACTTAACAGATACAACTGTCTTTTGGACTGCAAAAGTCGACAGCAAGCTACACAAATTGTTCACAAGCTCACTCCGACCCGGGCTGGCTTCGAACTTGTGACCTTTTGGTCAGTAGTGATTTTAGTGCAGCTGACTCCCGGGCAGCTGTGCCACAGTCCCGGTGCATCCATACCGGATGGTTTCCTGTTATTACCATTATTGCCCTATCCCAAATGCTTGGTCTCACAGCCATGTTTTTACCATCTTTCTGAAGGACAGGAGGAAGGAGGCTGATCTAATCTCACTAGTGCTAGAGTTCCATAGCTGGGGGGCAATCACTGAGAAGACCTTCTCTCTCGTCCCCGCCAATTGCACCTGTAAGTAATGCTGGTGGGACCGAGAGCAGGGCCTCCCCGGAGGATCTTGGTCTCTGCTGTCATTCGTAGAGGAAGATGTATTTGGATAGGTAACCTGGGCTGGGGCCGTTTAGGGCTTTATAGGCCAAGGCCAGCACTTTGAATTGTGCTCAGTCGCAAACTGGTTGTAGCACAAGGTTGTAGCACAAGCATTCATGCACTTCATACACAAGTGTTCAGTGGGCTTAGTCTACAAAAGCTTATATTTCAAACCTTAGTTAATTTAAAAGATGGTACAAAGGCCTTTTGCATACTAATCTAGAGTAGTGGTTCTCAACCTGTGGGTCCCCAGATGTTTTGGCCTTCAACTCCCAGAAATCCCAGGCAGTTTACCAGCTGTTAGGATTTCTGGGAGTTGAAGGCCAAAACATCTGAGGACCCACAAATTGAGAACCTTTGATCTAGAGTAGACATGGGTAAACGTTGGCCCTCCAGGTGTTTTGGACTACAACTCCCACAATTCTTAACAGCCTACCGGCTGTTAGGAATTGTGGGAGTTGTAGTCCAAAACACCTGGAGGGCCAAAGTTTGCCCATGCCTGATCTACAGTATCCACAATATGTAGCCTTGGTGGAGGAGAGCTTTATTCCTCCCTAGAAACTTCCTTCTTCAGAAGTGTTTACTGTGCTCATCTGCAAATATAATAAGCAAGTTTCATTGTGGTCCTGAAATGGTTTGTATCTGACACAAGAACTAAAAGATTAAATACTGTGCCAGAATTTATCTCTTCTGTGAGTTTCTCAAGTCTATAAAATGGCGGTTATGTTCTCTTTTCATAGGGAGACAGCTGCCAGTCAGAAAATAAACATTTACTTATGATTAATATGTTCATCATTGGTGTTTCCCAAGGACACCCATATGGCCGTGTTAAGATTTTTTTGTAAAATAATACAACATTGCGTAGCTGTGTGGGTCTTGACCCAGGGTAGCAAATCTTGCTGTCTATAAGTATAGCATTTAAACGAGTGAATGGGGGTTTTATATAATGGCTGCTGTTGTCCTTGAGAGGGAATAATAAGTATGTGTTACAGCTTGGAGAGTACACTTGCGTGTCAAGGCCATCGTATTGATCACTGATTTAACTTAAATCAAGATGCAGTTTTGCTTGTTTTCCTGGCAATTGAAGGAAACAAGTCTTGACAAAAGCTGTGTGCACAGATTTCCCTTTTAGGAAGAGACTCAAAGCCACACCGGATCCCTTTTGAATGTTGAACATACACTTGTGCTTATTTATTTTGAATTTTTTTTAATTGTTTTATTGGTTTTTCCCACTCCCACCCTCCCCTCCTTGTACATGCCATTTATACATCAAACTACAGAAGTTACATTTGAAATATCAGTCTCAGTCTTAATTTTTCTACTCCACATCTTAACACATTCTCTAAATAATTCCTAACTGGTTCCCACATCCTCTTAGTTATTGTAACCTTTTCAATTTTATCTATATTATTCCATTTGCAATTTGTTATTTCCACATTTAACATATTCACTATATAGTTATACCAATTAATCAGCGTCCATTTTGTTTTGTCTTTCCAACCCCTCACTAAAACAATTTGTGCACAAGCGATTAATTTGTCAACCATTTTTTCCTTTTGTATATTCTTCACTCCTGCTATTCGTGCATGTAGTATATTTCTATTAATTATTACTATTTGTAAGTTTAACATTCTATTGATTTCCCCTTCAATCCTTTTCCAGTATTCTTGCACTTGATCACATTCCCATATCATATGATTAAACACCCCTCTTTGTTCACAGCCATGCCAACACCTATCCTTTATCCCTGGTACAAAGCGTGAAAGTTGTGCAGGAGTTCTGTACCATTTTTGTAACATTTTCCTTCTTGCTTCCCTTAATACATTATACTTTTCTTTTGCTATATTACTTATTTCCCTTTGGATGTCTTCCCTCTCAATTTCCATATCCAATCTCCATGTTTGGAAAATTTCCTCTATTATTTCTTCTTTTACTGTTATAATTTGGTCGTACAGATCTCCTGCCACTTTCTTCTCCCCTCTCAAACATTTCCTAATCACCTTCTCAAATGGACTATCCTGTTCTCTAATTTTCCCCCTCCGTCTAAAAATTTCCTGTCTTATAGCCCAGCTTTGAATCCAATTCCCTGACCCTATCCAATTCTGAATTTCTTTTTGTTCTACGGGGTTTCCATCCTCTGTATATAGATCCTCTACTAACCTTTTCCCTCTGCTTTCAATCAGTCTCAATGTTCTGCCTATCATTTCATCATTATTATAATTCATTTGCCATATAGTTGCCATCTTATTCTCATTACCTGGATTTAACTTCTTCTTTCTTTTTTTCCACACTTTTACTGTTCCTTTAAAGGGTTCCTTAAGTTCTGTTTCCTCTCTCCTCTTCCATTCCCTAAATATTATTTCTTTTCCTTTAATATTATTTATTATCTTCTCCATATTTACCCATTTTTTTTCCGTATACTGTATTTCCAGCAATCTTTGGATTTGAAATGCATCATGATAAACTTCCAGACTTGGGATCCCCCAGCCTCCCTCTTCTTCTTTTGCATTTAACCATTTATCCCTTATTCTGGGTCTTTTCCCGCCAACTGCCCATATTCTTATTCTTCTGTCCCATGTCTTTAATGTTTTCCTCTCTACTGTGTTTGGTAAGGTTTGGAGTAAATATAATAATTTCGGTATTATGAACATTTTCAATGCCCTTATTCTGTCCACTCTTGTTAATGTTTTCCCTTCCCAGTTCTTAAGTTGCTTCTCTATTACTTTCCACTTTTGTTTGTAATTCCCCTTAACTATACTCTTTGGATTTTTGTATACCCATATTCCTAAATATTTTAGCTTCTTTGATCCTAATTTTAATCCTGATATTTTCCTAATCTCCAATTGTTCTTTTGGTGGGGTGTTAATACATAGTATCTCTGACTTTTTGATGTTAACAAATAATCCAGATATATTCTTAAACTCTTCTAATTTTTTTATCATATCTTTTATCATGATTAATGGTTGATTTGTAATAATCATTGCATCATCAGCAAAGAGATTCAGCTTTATTTCTTCCTTTTCCCCTCCCTCCTTTTCTATTTTATATCCTGTCCACTTGGTGCTATTCCTAATACTTTCAGCTAGTATTTCTATCGCTATTACAAATAAAGTGGGGGATAATGGACATCCTTGTTTTGTACCATTTAAAATGGGTATCTCTCCTGTCCTTCTGTCGTTAACCCTTACTCTTGCCTTGCAGTTACTATATAGTTGCTGCAATGTTTTACAAAAGTTTTCCCCCATATTCAACTGTTGACATACATTTAATAGAAATTTATGATTGACCTTATCAAAGGCTTTGTAAACATCCAATTTAAGAATTCCAATTTTTTCCTTATTCAAATTTGCATGATTCATTGCGATTACCACATTTTTTATTGGATCCCCAATTTTTCTTCCCTTCACAAATCCATATTGATCTTCTTTAATTATTTTTGGCATTATTGTTTCCAATCTTTTCGCTAAAATTTTTGTAAATATTTTGTAATCCTGATTACATAGACTAATAGGCCTGTATGACCCTGGTTCTGTTAAATCTCTTCCCTTTTTTGGTATAGTAATAATTTCTGATACCTTCCAGGTTTGTGGGACTTTTTGCTTAGTGTATATTTCATTAAACAACTCTGTTAAATGTGGTACCAATTCTTCAATATATGCTTTATAATATTCCGCTGGGAATCCATCTGGCCCTGGTGACTTAGCTCCCTTTAACCCTTTAATTACCCCTAATATTTCCTCTTGTGTTATTGGTTGATTTAATAACTCTCTGTCTTCCTCTGCAATTTTTTCTCTAATGTTTAAGTTCCCTTGTACTACCCTCTCCTCCTTATATAAATCTTTATAATATTTTGCCATTACCTCCCTAATTTTACTTTGCTCCTCTTGTTCTTTCCCTTTTTCATCTTTCAATTTCTTTACCCAGGTTTTTTCCTTTTTCTTTTTCAAATAGTAAGCCATCCTCTTCATTGATTTTATATTCCAACTTTGGGAATAACTTTTAACATATAAATACTTATTCATTATATTCATTTCCTCAAAAGCTTCTAATTGTTTTCTCTTCTCTTTTAATTCTATCCAGATCTTTCTATCCCTAGTTCTTTTATGTCTGTCCTGCAAGACTTCTATTTCTTTTAGTATCTTATCTTGTTCATTCCTCCATCTCCTTCTGAGATTTGCCTCTAAACTTATACAGTGACCCCTTATCACAGCCTTGCTTGCATCCCAAATTATATCTTTAGTTACTTGTCCATTATCATTGGTCTCAAAATACTTGATTATTTCTTTCCTTATCATTTCATATTCTTGCTCTCTACTGTTTAAAATTGTATTATATCTCCAGGTTCTTTCTTTTCTCTCTACTTCTAATTTTACTTTTACTCTTAATGGTGCATGATCTGACAAATATATTGGAAGTGTTTTTGCCTCTAGAATCAATGATTGGTTTGTATTTTTCCCCAAAATATAATCTATTTTACTATATGTATCATGTCTTCCTGAATAATAAGTCCATCTATTGTTCTCTGATTCCCCTTCTTTTTTTTTTTAATGATTTTTTATTAAGTATTTTATAAAACAGGACAACGAAAGAGGGGGAACAATAAGAAGAAAACAGGAAAGTAGGAAAAGAGAGAGAAAAAAAAACCCCAAAAAGACTAAACTAACCTAAACTGTTCTAAAATGACTTCCACTCCAACATCAGGATCTTTTCCATCAACTTCTTCTACTCTTGTCTATTCTTATCCTGCAATATTTTTCTAAATTTCTTTTCATAATCATAAAAAGAAGTCCAGTCTGTTCTCTTTAGCGGTTTCCCGGTATTTCTTTTCATTAAAAATGTCAATTCGTCCATGTCTCTAATTTCTTTGACTTTCTCCAGCCAATCTTCAACATTAGGTATCTGTTCATTTTTCCAAAATTTGGCAAAAATAATTCTTGCCGCAGTAGTAAAATACGTAAATAATTTATCTTCATTTTCCTCTACTTTAAAGTCAGAGTCCGTAAATCCTAATAAATAATATTCAGGTTTCTTTCTAAACCTTCTCTTCAGTATCTTTTGTATTTCATGTATAAATGCCCAAAACTTAGTTGTTTCTTTGCACGTCCACCATAAATGGAAGAATGTGCCCGTTTGTTCTCCACATTTCCAACACTTATCTGAGACATTTGGGTACATATGACTTAATTTATTCGGAGTCAGATACCATCTATAAAACATTTTGTACCAATTTTCCTTCAAATCCATGGCATAAGTATATTTCAACTTTTTATTCCACATTTGTTCCCATTCTCTAAATTGAATGGGCCGTCTTAGATTTTCGGCCCATTTAATCATACAATTTTTAACCTGCTCTTTTTCCGTTTGCCATTGGATCAATTTATTGTAAAGAATTGTGACTACCTTTTTCTCAGTTTTTAAAATTTTATCCCATATGTTTTCTTCCCAGTCAAATCCAATTTTTTGATCTTGTTTGAAGTGCTCTTTAATTTGAAGTTAATGTAACCAGGTTATATTTCCAAACATATTCTTTAATTGTTCAAACGATTTAATCTTCATTTCCCCTTTCAACAAAATATCCTTATATCTTGGCCAAATCCTCCATCCTAAGAGTCTTCTTTGATGTGCCTCCATCGCTGAGACCCAAAGAGGTGTAGTTTTATAAAAGAGGGCTTTGTATCTTAACCATGTCCTCAATAGGGAGGCTCGCACGAAATGATTTCCAAATTTTTTTTCCTTAGATTCTCTATTATACCACACATAAGCGTGCCAGCCTACCCTCAAGTCATGGCCCTCTAAATTCAAGCACCTTTCTTTATTCAAATTCATCCAATCTCTTGTCCATGATAGAGCACAAGCCTCATGGTAAGTTTTCAAGTCTGGGAATCCCAGGCCTCCTCTCGTTTTTTTATCAATTAGGTTTATATAATTTATTCTTGGCCTTTTCCCTTTCCAAATAAATTTAAGTAGATCTTTCTTCCATTTTTTAAACAGAGTTTGATTTCTTATTACCGGTATATTTTGGAATAGGAATATAAGTCTTGGAAGATTCTGATTCCCCTTCTAATAGGTCCTGCATGTTGTATTCTCTTATATTTAATTTCCTATTATTATTTTGCCTTGTTGACACTAATTCCAAATTGTAATCTCCTGCGCAAAACAATTCCCCTTCTGCAAACTTATCCACCTTTCTAAATACTTGTTTTATGTACCTTTTTTGGTTTTTGTTTGGGGCATATATACAAACCAAAGTCATTCTAATTTTCCCTATGTTTCCTTTTATCATTACCCACCTCCCCTCTGAATCCCTTTTTACTTTTTCCACCTGGAAATCTAATGTGTTTTTAATTAAAATAGCCACACCATGTGATCTATTTGAACCTCGAGATTCATAAATTTGACCCCAAATCCTGTCATTAAATAGTGGAGTACTATCCCGCAATCTTTTATGTGATTCTTGTAAAAATAGAACATCCACCTTGTTATCTTTCACCATTTTCATCAGTCTTGCTTTTTGGTTTTGAGCAGATAAGCCATTGCAATTATGTGAGACAATTACAAACTGAGCCATAACAAGATATTGTTTACAATTACCCTCCTGTAGTTCCTTTTCCCTGTTTGCTTGTCTCCCCCTCCCCCAATCCCCTCAGAGTCCGGTCTTCTTCCTCTCCCTCTCAGAGGAAGACCTGAAAGAGAATTCCATCTGTTCTCTTCCATCCCAGACTCCCCTGGTGGCTGTGTTGCCCTTCTCCAGCTCCCCCCTCCTGCAAGTTCTTAAACCCCATTTATCACAGTTCTATTATTTTTAGGATGCTTCTTTCTTATATCCCCACAGTGGATCTTGTTTCCATTCTTTTTGGTTCTTCTCTAAGCTTTTGTCGTTTCAGTTCTCGAATTTCTTTCTCGTATTCCCGTAGTTGCTGCAGATTCATTGCCTTCAGATCTCTTAAAGATTTTTTCTCTTGTCTCTGATTCTCTTCCTTGTCCTTCGCATCTCCAATAACAAATAATGTTTGAGGTGAGCATAACTCTGTCAGTCCAGCTCCTTCTGTATCTCTCGTCTCCAAATCTGTTATCTGTCCAGCTGTCTTGTAAATGTCCTTGACATTTTTACTCCTTTCCTTTCTCCGTGTGGAACTCTGAGCTTCTTCTTCTTTATCTGATTCCTCCGTTCCATCCAATGCTCCTCCCTCTGTAACCAGTCTTAGTTTCCTGAGCATTTTCCTTCCACTGTCCAAATTAAAGGCTTTATAAAGTTTACTGTTCTTATAGACGATCAAAGTTGCTGGAAACGCCCAGGTGTAGCGTTGGCCCTTGTTTTGTAAGGTACTTGTAATTTCCCTCATTTCAGCCCTTTTGCTCAATGTCTCTGGTGATAAATCCAAGAGTGGCCAAACTTTTTTACCAGCAAAGTTCAAGTCCTTGAATTTTTTAAGCTTCCGAAAAACCTGTTCCTTATCTGACTCTTTCTTGTGCTTATTTATTTATTCTGTTTGTACCCCGCCTTTCTCTACACCAAGGAGGACTCAAGATATATATGGCAATTATTGAGTGCCTTGAACACATACAACATAAAGCTTAAAATCCATTGAATTCAATAAAAAAATAAAAAATTACATTCAGTATTAAAATTATGGCATCCAAAAATCGTAGTCATTGCACAAATTCTAATTCTATTATATTATTGCACTGGTTCTCCTAAGGCAGTGTTTCTCAGCCTGGGGGTTGGGACCCCTGGGGGGGTCATGAGATGGTGTCAGAGGGGTCGCCAAAGACCATCAGAAAACACAGTATTTTCTGTTGGTCATGGGGGTTCTATGTGGGAAGTTTGGCCCAATTTGTTCATTGGTGGGGTTCAGGATGCTCTTTGATTGTAGGTGAACTATAAATCCCAGTGACTACAACTCCCAAATGTCAAGTCTATTTTGCCCAAACTCCACTGGTCTTCTTATTTGGGCATATTGAGTATCCATGTCAAATTTGATCCAGATCCACCATTGTTTGAGTCCACAGTGCTCTCTGGATGTAGGTGAACTACAACTCCAAAATTCAGGATCAATGCCCACCCACCAAACCCTTCCAGCATTTTATGTTGGTCATGGGAGTTCTGTGTGCCAAATTTGGTTCAACTCCATCCTTGGTGGAGTTCAGAATCCTCTTTGATTTATAGGTGAACTATAAATCCCAGCAACTACAACTCCCAAATGACAAAATGCACACCCCCCCCCCCCGCCAAACCCACCAGTTTTCAAATTTGGATGTAGCAGTTCTTTGTGCCAAGTTTGGTCCAGTGATTGAAGATACATCCTTCATATGAGATATTTATGTTACGATTCATAACAGTAGCAAAATTACAGTTATGAAGTAGCAATGAAAGTAATGTTATGGTTAGGGGTCACCACCACATGAGGAACTGTGTTCAGGGGTCGTGGCATTAGGAAGGTTGAGAAACACTATCCTAAGGCCTGGTCCCAGAGCCAGGTTTTTACTCTTCTTCTGAAGGCTAGAAGGGAGGGGGCTGATCTAATAATGGTACTGGGGAGGGAGTTCCACAGCCGAGGGGCCACCACTGAGAAGGTGGGATCGAGTGTAGGGCCTCCTCAGAAGATCTTAATCTCAGAGGTGGTTCATAGGGGAGATCCTATTTGGTGGCCAACCTGAATGGATTTCCTGGGGAGGTTTCTATGGTTTAGGATGCTATTGCCCCCAGTAGAAAGTAGGAAATACATCTAGAAGGAATCCAGAAGTTAGAATATTCAGTAATGGTCTTCAGAAATATGGTTCTCCTGTCAGAAGTTAGAATCCAGAAGTTAGAATATTCAGTAATGGTCTTCAGAAATATGGTTCTCCTGTCAGTGTCTCTGGGGTGAAACCATAACAATTTCTATTTGTAGAGCAGTTTTTTTCTGATTAAGCAGGTTCTTAAGCGTTATTAGTACAATAATTCAGTTTGCTTCACATCACACCATTTTCAAAAATGTTGTTGTTGGTGCCATGGAGTCTTTTTAGTAGCATGACAAAAATATTTCAGTAAATTAATAGACATGGTTTTGTATACATGGTTTTGTATACTTCTCATTCATGACTTGTTTTGAATTTCTATTTCCCCGAAGTTGTAATTAGCATTTCTGGAGAGCTGGTTTGTTAAAAGAGCACACCTGACTTCCAGCTTTGCTAAGCCTGCATTTTCTTATTTCTGTGGGAAAGAAAAAGGCCATTTTATTGCTGCTTCACCTGCAAAATTTCTGTGGTTGCCAAACAGGACCTCCTGAAATACCCTCCCAGCTGTAAATTAGTTGGAATGGCCCCAACCTTCCAGAGTTGTTCATTCATTTTCTTTATAAACAAAATTTTCCTTTGTTTGTAATACAATTTTCTAGATTGGCCATTATTAACATCCTTTCTCAAAAATGAATTCACATCTGAATTATCTCATTACTTCAAACGAGGCAATGATTGTCTCTAGTGAACAAAATAATTATACTGGTGCCTGGTGCTGCAGAAGGAGGTTCCTCAGAGGTCCTGAAAAGGTTGACAGCTAGCAAATATTCTGACTAAATGGGGTTTGTAGACCCACCTATAGCTGTGTGAATGAGATTGCCTGAATACCAAGAACACAGAGAAATTTTCTCTTACGTAGGTAAAATATATATAGTCATTCAATATGAAATTGGCTTGTTGCAAAGTAGGATGTGATGCTTCAAGGCCCTGTGAATCCAATACCTCAGGAACTTCAGGAAATAAAGCCCGACTGATATTAGAGGCAAAGATGAAGTATTTTGGCCACATCATGAGAAGACAGGAAAGCTTAGAGAAGACAATTATGCTGGGGAAAATGGAAGGAAAAAGGAAGATGGGCCGACCAAGGGCAAGATAGATGGATAGCATCCTTGAAGTGACTGGCTTGACCTTGAAGGAGCTGGGTGTGGTGACAGCTGACAGGGAGCTCTGGTGTGGGCTGGTTCTTCTGCTGGAGGAGTTGAAGGGTTAAAATAGAATATTAAAGTGTTACGGTAAAAAGATCCAACCAGAGGTCCTCAGAGACTGTGTAGTAAGGTAAAAGGTGGAATCAAAATGTGATGGACACATTGTTGTTGTTGTTGTTGTTGTGCTTCTGACTTATGACATCCCTAAAAAAATGCCTTATTTTGGGAAATATTTGTTAAGAGGCGTTTGCCTTAGCTTCCCTCTGAGACAGAGAGAGTGTGTCCAAACTCACCCAGTAGGTTTCACGGCTGGGAAGGTTTACTCTGGTTTCCAGAGCTGCAGTCCAAAACTCAAACTATTCTTCAACATGTATTCTCTCATCCAACCCCCTTCATGCAAAAATACATGATCTACATATTCCTGAAATATAGAATAATAGCATAATAAGAGTTGGAAGAGACCACATGGGTCCAACCCCCTGCCATAGATCCATCCAACCCTTGTTTTAAAGACCTGTTCGCTATCCAACAGATTTTAAAATAAAGATGCTTTTCCTAATGTTTAGGTAGAATCTTTTTTCTATACAGAAGCCATTAGTATGTTTGTAGTCTGCAGCAGCAGAAAATAGACTCACTCCATTTCTGCATGTTGCCACTTGATATATTTAAAGATAGCTATCATATCACATCTAAATCTTATTTCCTAAACATATCCAGCTCCCCAAGTTATTCTTCCTAAGGCTTGATTTCCAGACTGTTTATCATTTGTTGCCCTTGTCTGAACCTGGTCAAGCTTCACAGTATCCTCTTGCACAGTGATACTGAAAAATGGATGAAGCATCCCAGGTGAACTGTGAGCCAAGCCAATAGGGCAGTGGTTCTCAACCTGGGGTCCCCAGAGTTTTTGGCCTTCAACTCCCAGAAATCCTAACAGCTGGTAAACTGGCTGGGATTTCTGGGAGTTGTAGGCCAAAAACATCTGGGGACCCCAGGTTGAGAACCACTGCAATAGGGTGTACTGCTATTTTCCTTCATCTGGGCACTGTACGTCTGTTCATGTTCATGTAGCCAAAATATATATTGGTTTTTGGCATTTGCATCACACTATTGACTCATGTGTAATTTGTACTCCATTTGTACTCCATTGAGATGCCTAGATCTATTTCACATGTGTTGCTTTCAAGCCAAGTCTCACTTCTCCACTGCATTTCATTTTTCCTACCTAGATGTAGTACGTTACATTTATCACTGTTCAATTTTTTTTTAGTTTTGACACAACTTTCCAAGCCATCATTTTGCATTCTCATCCTGTCCTTTTGGGGTATTAACTAATAGCCCCACACAAACACACAAATATGCTGCCATCTGCAAATTTGATTCATGTCCCTTCTATTCATCCATCTATATAATTTATGATGTTCTGAACAACACTGGGCCAGAATAGTCAAACCTCTGCAGGATAAAGAGCAATCATTGGTGACCACTTTGTGATCTGTTTCATCTATCATTAAGAAAATTCTGAGAGTGCCTTGGACCACAAGAAGATCAAACCAGTCCATATTCCAAGAAATAACACCTGACTGCTCACTGGAGGGAAGGATATTAGAGGCAAAGATGAAATACTTTGGCCACGTAATGAGAAGACAGGAAAGCTTGGAGAAGATAATGATGCTGGAAAAAAATGGAAGGAAAAAGGAAGAGGGGCAGACCAAGCGCAAGATAGATGGATACTAACCTTGAAGTGACTGGCTTGACCTTGAAGGAGCTGGAGTTGGCCACTGCTGACAGGGAGCTCTGGCTTGGGCTGGTTCAGGAGGTCACAAAGAATCAGAATCAACTGAATGAATAAACAACAAGACATTCAAAGGTTGACATAGTAAGAGCAGAAAACGTGGTGATTAGAAGAAGCAGAAAATTACTGTGAAGTTCTACATTTAATCCAGAAGAAAGTAAGGGCTGTAAATGAGTTCATCTAAGAAAGCTCACATAATTTTAATGGCATCTTCATAAATGACGTAGGGTTGAATTGTAAGGATAACATTGAAGTATTCCAATATGTCCTTCATTGCCTTCCTTTTCCTGTGATGAGCAAAAATACCAGTTGCTCTCCTTTCTTCTGAAACTGAAAGAGATTTTAAGTTTGAAGGCAAGGTTCCAAACTTCTCATTTTGTTAGGTCGTCCACGGGAAAATAACGGCTGCTAATTTTAATCAAACCACAGCCTGTCACCGTTGCTCATCATTGTCAAATGGCTGCATCATTCCTGTTCATCAATGTTGTGTTCATAGTGAATCTGAACTCTTTGATTATTAAAGTGGATGGAAAATAATAGCTCTGTGTGTGGCCAAATAGCTACTCATCAGTTGGATTTTTTTAATGGTTCCTGATAGTTTAATGCAAATCTTAATCAAGGGCTCAGAATTGTTTTCTCTGCTGGATTTTAACTTCATGCATGGAATTACCTTCGTCATCTGTCTCTGTCTGTCTCTCTCAGTTGTATGAGTGATTTTGCTTACACAAAGCAGTCAAGCATCGACCTTCCAAAAACTGTAATTTTTCAGTAGGGTAGCTGTGTTTGTTTGTGACACCCAAAACAACAAAGAGCTTGTGGCATTTCTGAAACTGGTACCCTTCAGATGTGTTGAAACAGAAATCCCTTTGCTGGAATGCTACGACTTGTAGTGTAACATTGTTCTGGTACGGCTGTACCAGGAACTCCAACTTTATTTGCTTTATATTAAAGGTTTGCTTGCAGTCCAAGGTTTCAGGGACTCTGCAGATAGGTGGCTTCCTTTGGTTGCAGTCATAGGGCAAGTCACCTGTCCATCATTGTTAAGTTTTGGTTCTGCCCCTTGCTCAGGGCAATTGAGATGGGAAGGGAGCCATTTTTAGTTAGTCTCAGCAAGTAAAGCTAATGTACAGGACGTGTGCAAACTTCCCCTGTACAAAAGCTTCAACCCTTAAGACTTTCCGGGGGAAAACAGTCTTAAGAGCATCCATGACTTTCCGGGGGAAAACAGTCTTAAGAGTCTCCAAAGATTTCCAGGAAAACAACCCTAAAGACCAAAGAACTCCAGCTGGAGAATATCTAAGCCTTTACTGGTAGGTCTACTCGGTGCTTCGAGACGCAGTTCGACCCGGTAGCAGAGCCCACATCAGTAAGGGTTAGCTTACAGTCAGCCTGGGAGAAGTTAAAAAGGGGATTTTCCATTTGAAGTAAAGAAGAAGTTATTGAAGACAGTTGCCTGTCCTTCGTGGGCAAGATTAGGAAGCCACCATTTGCATAAAGCTTGGAAGCGTTTGTTTAGCTTTATTGAAGACAAGAAAAGTTTCTGTGTGACTGTTCATTAATAAAAGACTTTGTTATACTTCACAAGCCATCTAAAAGTCATTTGTAGTGGAAAACCTCTGAGAACTTCTCCTTGGGCCCCTGGCTTCCTGCTGGGCAAAGGTTGCACGTCCTGTTCTAAAGGAAATTCTTTACAGGCCCAGTGCGCGACAGAACAAATATACTATACTGTATAACAAAGTCAAAGCCCACTCTTAAGTACTCATTCAACTTCCTGAATGCCTGCAAGAGTGAGGATTCTCAGCTCAAGGTATGACATTCCTCAAATAAATAATTGGGTTTCTACATATGTTGGCTCTCTTCATTCCACTGTCCCCTCCTCTTTCTTCCACTTTCCTCATATTTTAGACAGTAAACCTGTGGTTAAGTAGGTGTTGCTGCTGCTGCTGCATTTTATGGATTTTACTTAATCCACTTTGGCTGGAGAGTGATACATAATATTTCAAATGAAAAATTATGATAATTATCTGATTGTAATTACAATAATTATGATTATTTGCAAGATGCTTTATAATTATAATTATCACTAGGATTTCAAAATTGCTGTTAGCATCCTGAGAGAATTTACTGAGGTATAATGCTATCATTTATTGTATCATAATCTCTTTATTGGATTTCTTAAGAATGTGTGGTAATCTTACTTGGTTATGAAGCTTCGGACCTACCAATCAGGAGAGAATGGGGTGGTATCTCATGGATGGAATACCTCCTGTATGCAGTGTGTGTGTGTGTGCGTGTGTGTGTGGGTGTGTGTGTGTGTGTGTGAGAGAGAGAGAGAGAGAGAGAGAGAGGAAGGAAGATAGATAGATAGATAGATAGATAGATAGATAGATAGATAGATAGATAGATCTTGACTCCCTTTTGCAAAAGCCTGCCATCCCCTGAAACCAGTTTTTGGATGAAGGGCTACAGCAGGGATTCCTCAAAATATGGCATGTTGGCAGGATATCCGCCTCCTTCCCTTATTTACCCTCATTGATGGATGTGAGAACTCTTAAACAATTTAAAATTTAAACCATCTCGTGTCCATCCTACACCCCACGGGCCAATTCCTGGAGCACAGGAATGGGCTTTGCTAGGATGACCCAGTAAATGGGCATGGTTGACCTGAGGACATTTGGGGGGAGCATTTCTGAGAGGGCATGGCACCTTGGTACATTTATCCTCCCAAAAACCTGGAAGGATCTGAAAATGACAAGAGTCATCACCCTCTTACTGTAGCACAAATACCTGCATGCAGACGTATACTGTGACAAAATTAGACAAACCTCAATTGTTGTTGTTGTTGTTGTTTATTAGTTCAGTCACTTCCAACTCTTCCTGACCTGCTGGACCAGCCCACACCAGAGCTCCCTGTTGTCCATGGCCACCCCCAACTCCTTCAAAGTCAAGCCAGTCACTTCAAGGTTACCATTCATCCATCTTGCCCTTGTCCCCTCTTCCCTTTTCCTTCCATGTCCACCAGCATCATGGTCTTCTGCAAGCTTTCCTGTCTTCTCATTATGTGGCCAAAGGACTTCATCAAACCCCTATTCAGAATAACAATATTGTGCAACACGTCAATGACTGGATGCTTCTGAGCAATATGAAATGCATGATGCACAACCACCATGCAAAGCATAGGATGCATGGCCCAATGCACAGTGTGGGATGCAGAATCACAATGTGCAACTTGCAAAGACAAGGCCACCTGTGTAACATCGCTTCTGCTGTTATCAATCCAATTCTGGTTTTGCTACCATCAAAAGCATTGTGCCATGGTGACTTCCAACTCTTCCTGACCCGCTGGACCAGCCCACGCCAGAGCTCCCTGTTGTCCATGGCCACCCCCAGCTCCTTCAAAGTCAAGCCAATCACTTCAAGGTTACCATCCATCCATCTTGCCCTTGGCCCCCCTTCCTTTTTCCTTCCATTTTCCCCAGCATCATTGTCTTCTCCAAGCTTTCCTGTCTTCTCATTATGTGGCCAAAGGACTTCATCAAACCCACCTTCAGAATAACAATATTGTGCAACACGTCAATGACTGGATGCTTCTGAGCAATGTGAAATGCATGATGCACAACCACCATGCATGGCCAGAATACACAGTGTGGGATGCAGCATCACAATGTGCAACTTGCAAAGACAAGGCTGACTGTGTAACATTGCTTCTGCTGTTATCAACCCAATTCTGTTTTTGCTACCATCAAAAGCTTTGTGCCATGATGACTTTTTGGCCCTGCCTGTATAACATGTATGAATCTTTAGTGAATTCCAACATTCATTTCCCATCTTTATTTAGCATTATAATGGGTGGAATTCAAGGTCTTTGCAGTAATTCCTTGCTCCAAAATCTGTTGATCCCTGCGTATCAGGATCCTTGCTTACATGCTTAATCTCTCAGTTTTCTGAATGGCTGCCACTTGCTAGATGCAAACTTCATTAAACAAACCAACATAACCCATAAAATTAAATCGCGATCATTACATCCAAGGGAAATCACTTGTGATTCTTGAATGGATTGAAATACTTAATTAAAGCTGAATGAATGTTACACGTTTTGGATGATAATATCCAGACTTTATAGTTGCAGAAGGGGAAGGGAGAATGTTGAAGAGATTATTTATGATTGTTGTTGACCTCCCGTTGTAAGCCATTGTGGTTTCTTGCAAGTGACCTTGGAAGGATTTGTGTACTGAAAGGCAGGATATATAGATAATTGCGAGGAATAATCAAATGTCTGGAGACAGGCCAGAGAGAAGAGGCTTTTATGATTCTATGAGCAACGATCCTGACTGGGGGAAATGGTAAATGTTCTTGTTGCCCTGCAGTTCAGCTGCTCCCAGAGGCCAGTTTTTGTGTGTCTCTTTATATTTCCCTTTGGCATCTTAGAATAATAAATATGCCCTCATTTTTTTATAGAAGTCAGCATCACGTTTAAATATTGGAAATCGAGAATCCCTCACAAATGCCACTCACACTAAAGACCCTTTTGGCTATCTGCTTCCTCATTCCTCGCCAGTAATTTTGTTAACCTAAGCAATACACATATTTGCAAAAATAATTCAAATGTGTAACTTTTTCATATTTCTTGTCATGCTCGATAGCCCTGACAAATTAATGTTCTCTGTCTTATTAACCTGACATGTGCTGGTTTAAAATTATACCACTGTACTTGGTTTTCCTGCATTGATGAATCCAGGCTTTTCATTGAATAGCAAAGATAGAGGCTTAAAGTCCTTATGAACCTGGGTTGCTTAAATACATTGGACACGTGGAATACTACAATGGTTAAAATAACATACTATGTGAATTGTAGTATAATTATATTAATGTAAATTAAGAGGAGCGCATGACTAACTGCTTGGTGGCAATTTCACTAGCAGATCCTTAAAAAAAACTACATTAGAGGAGCCATTTATGCTCTATATGCAGTGGTTCTCAACCTGTGGGTTCTAGGTGTTTTGGCCTACAACTCCCAGAAATCCCAGCCAGTTTACCAGCTATTAGGATTTCTGGGAGTTGAAGACGAAAACATCTGGGGACCCACAGGTTGGGAACCACATCACTGCATCCCTCACCAATGCATGTATATGCCACCCAGTTACCTGTTGACTTATGGTCAGCTCTTTAAATGTAATTGAGTTTTCTTAGACAAAGACTACTCAGTGATGGTTTTGCGCTTCCTTCCTCTGAAATAGAGCCGATAGCCTCATTTAAGTCATGATATCCAATAAATACATCTACCCCATGGACTTGTCATACACTATATGTGACCTCCAAGGCCACTTTGAAGCTCACCAAGAGTCATAGCCCCCGAAAAATTCGAGGATCAACATTCAGGGCCTCGGGCTTTTTCTCCCTTTTAGGGAGGCCAGCTGCCTCCCTAAAACCGGGCACCAGATCCTCTCAGCAGATCTTGGAGTATATTGAGGACCATTTCCACTCGACCTTGAATGTTTTCACCTCCAGCATTATTTAGAATATGTGTGGGATGTTTTTGCTATTTTGGGGTGACAGTAGTTGTTTCAACCCAAGAGAGTCTATTGGACCAGTTACAAAAAAACAAAAACAAAAACTTTCCTGGGGTTAATGATGCACAGAAACAGATTTTCGCCAGGTCCAATGCAATAGACGCACAGCCAAGAGGAAAAAAAAAAGAACAGAAAAAACTTTACTCTTATCAGCAGAGGCAAAACATAAACTTGTAGTGTTGTATACAAAATAAAACAGTGCAACAAACTTAAATAGTCTGTGTAAGTAACATAGAATAAGGCTTCTTCATCTTCATTCAAATGAGAGAGCAAAGCATAAACCTTGAGTAAATAGCTAATCCACCATACCAAAGAGCATCAATTAGAGCATAGCAGCATTACAGCACATTGCATCTCTTTCAGAGCAGCATATTGCTTCTCCAAACTGTATTCTAAAAACCATACGGTATATCCCATTGGGTGTGGTCCAAACATGCTGGCTGACCTACATTACCAGCTGCACATAATAATTAACATCATAAGGTTTTCTTTAACACACACACTTGATCTTGCTACGACTTACTGTAACAGTTAACTCACCCCAGTTAAAAAAAAATGAAACTACAATTCCAACAGTGTCCCTAGTCCTTGCACCATGATGTTTATAGGCTGAAGGTTTTTACTCTCATAACTCCAAGTGCATAGATTTGGTATGTTTTTTTTTTTAAATCTACATATTTTGGGTAGGTCTTGAGGGAATTCAAAAATGGTCTTGAGGTACATCCAGCTTACTTGCCTCACCAATGCCCTATAGCAGGCATGGACCATCTTTGGCCCTCCAGTGGTTTTGACTTCACCTCCCACAATTCCTAACAGCCTACCGACTGTTAGGAATTGTGGGAGTTGTAGTCCAAAACACCTGGAGGGCCAAAGTTGACCCATGGCTGCCCTATAGCCTAATGTACTTGGCTATTTGCTTGTGTTATCATGGAATTAGTTAAGATGGATGCCATCAGCAAACACAGCTATTGTTTCCATGATACAGATTCAGTAGATGTCATGGGAGGGAAAGCGGAATGCATCTTGTTCAGGAGATTCCACCTGAACATGAGGAAGAACTTCCTGACTGCGAGAGCCATTCAGCAGTGGAACTCTCTGCCCCGAAGTGTGGTGAAGGCTCCGTCTTTGGAGGCTTTTAAGCAGAGGCTGGATGATCACCTGTCGGGGGTGCTTTGAATGAGATTTTTCTGCTTCTTGGCAGGGGGTTGGACTGGGTGGCCCACAAGATCTCTTCCAACTCTAGGATTCTATGATTCTATGATCTTAATGTTGGACTAGTGTAATATCTCCCAAGCACTTTAGAAATAACTTCTGAATGTGATCATGGGGAGGGGGATACAGGGTAAGGAGGGAGCAAAGCCCGGCATTTTTTAAGGAAGAGTTTGGATGCAACCCTAGGATCATGCAGATTAAATTTAAAAAGAACTGGGAAATTCTTGATAGTTCCAGAAATCTTTTCCCTCTTCTGGATGCACCTTCTGTATTGAACGTCTTTAACTTGTGCCCACACATTTATGCTCTACCTCCTTTACAGATTCATCTAATAACCTTTCTCTTGGGAAGTTTGCAAATTGTGGTTTTGTGAAAGATCTAGAAATAGAGCCAGAGCCACAAGGTCCCTGGGGTTAGTTGGTGGTGGTGGGAGGAAGCCTTGTACTGAGAAAATGTAGGCAAGATATGCACGTAATCCCATCCATCTGTCCAGTCAATGCAAATTTTCTGGGATAACTGGCAAGTGCTAGACCTTTACTTTTCAATTTTATATAGTGACATTTAATTCGTATTTAACAGGCTTAAATAACATACACATATTTGTTCTTTGTTGTTCAGTCTCCTTCATCTCAAAAATTTCTGACTTACCTCTCTAACCAAGCTGCAGTTCTCAGGATGTTGTAAAGTGGCTTTGGGAAAAGATATGATGCTTATTGAGTTATGTCTTTTCTTGTATTTTTTCTGCCTTTCAATATGTTACGAGGATAGTTTACAGAAAATCCAGTTTTTTATAAAAACATATGTCTATAATCATCCTTCCTCATTCGCTGGGATTAGGGAGAAAAAGACAAATAAAGAACGCTATTTCATTAAACTGAAAGAACATTTATGTAAGAATATCTAGATTCTCCAGTGCAATGAAGCAAATAAATAAACAAACTATAGTTTGGCAGAATGAAATAACTAATATTATTGCCTCTAATACTCAAAAGTTTCCAACTGGGTGGGTTCTCTGTTTTTCAGAGTCATATTCACAGCTTTCAGATGTGTATTCATATTAAAATCAACACACAACCTCCCTATTACGTCAGCTCCACAGGCTGCCAATCTGCTACCGAACACAATCCAAAATTCTGGCTTTAGCCTATAAAGCCCTAAACAATTCCGGCTCAGCTTATCTG
Source organism: Anolis sagrei ordinatus (assembly GCF_025583915.1). Taxonomy (NCBI): domain Eukaryota; kingdom Metazoa; phylum Chordata; class Lepidosauria; order Squamata; family Anolidae; genus Anolis; species Anolis sagrei. The sequence goes on along the minus strand of NW_026847549.1, from coordinate 7,294,290 downwards.
TCTGAATGTATCTCGCTCTATGGACCACCACAGAGTTTAAAATCATCTGGGAAGGCCCTGCTCTCGGTCCCACCTCCCTCGCAGGCATGATTGGCAGAGATGAGAGAACAGGGCCTTCTCAGTGGTGGCCCCTCGTTGTGGAACTCCCTCCCCAGGGATATTAGATCAACCCCCTCCCTCCTGATTTTTCACAAGAGAATGAAAGACTTGGAACAATGTGCAATGACTATTGGAATGCCTGGATTACACTCGTCGATTACGTGTTTAACTCTGAATCTATTGTTTGTAAATATTTTAATTGCTTTTAATGTATTTTTAAATTTTATTTTAATATTTATTTAAGTGTACATTGTGTTTTAAGGCATCAAATCGTTGCCTGTATGTAAAACCGTCTTGAGTCCCCTCCGGGGTGAGAAAGGCAGGTAGAAATGTCGTAAATAAATAAATAAATAAACCTCCACTTCTGTGATGGTTCCATGAACCTGGGTCCCATTCTTCTATTCAATAGTTTCAGTTTCATGACTTAGTTTCATAAGAAATCTTATGAGCTTCATGGCAGCAAAACTGTAGGCCAAAAAAGCTTAAGTGAGCGAGGAATATTAGTGTCATGAATGGCTTTTCAATAACTTTGAAACATGTTATTGTTCATTCGTTCAGTAGTTTCCGACTCTTCAGAACTTCATGGACCAGTCCACGCCAGAGGTCCCTGTCGGCCGTCACCACCCCCAGCTCTTTCAAGGTCAATCCAGTCACTTTAAGGATACCATCCATCCATCTTGCCCTTGGTCGGCCCCTCTTCCTTTTTCCTTCCATTTTCCCCAGCATAATTGTCTTCTCTAGGCTTTGCTGTCTCCTCATGATGTGGCCAAAGGACTTCATCTTTGCCTCTACTATTCTTCCCTCCAATGAGCAGTCAGGCTTTATTTCCTGAAGTATGGACTGGTTGGATCTTCTCGCTGTCCAAGGCACTCTCAGAACTTCCCTCAAGCACCACAGTTCAAAAGTATCTAACTTTGAAGCATAGGTTCTTTTTATTGCAATTTCCAGATGTGAGGGTACATCAGATTACATTTAGACAAAGAATGATATTGGGCCAGACACTGCTTTCCTGCAGCCCTTCCAACGCGTAGTTCCATAATGCCAAAGTTCAAAACGCCGAAATTCCAAAACTTCTTTCCCTAAGCACAACGCCAAGGACCAGATCTCTGTTTTCCATACAGCAGAACCCGACTCCCTGCACAAAATCTAAGACTCCAAAAGTGCACTTCTTCTTCTTCCCTTGAGAAAGAAGTCCCAAAGTGTCCAGAACAATGCTTTCTCATAACATATCTGACACTCACCATCTCTCTCCTTCCTATGGTAGCAGAGCATGGTGGGTGGAACAGACTCCTCAGATCTGCCACAATTTGAGCATTATTAGATTGAGTATTTTATAGGAATATCCTGCTGATGTAGTTCCAAAGTTGTAAATTAATGATAGAGGTCTTCCATCCTGGCTCCATCCCAGTTTCCTGGCCAGATGTTTATCTTCTTGATTGGTGTTGATCTTATGTTGACTTCCTTCTTAACATTGTAAACATTTCTGTTATCACTGTCCCAGTTATCAGAGTTTACTTTTCAGTTCTTATTAGCAACTTTTAATTACAGTCCAGCAAGCAGGTGGTTAGTCATTGCAGGCGTTAATATTGTACTGGTGTCTCCAAAATTATTAGCTCCATCCATACATTCATCTTCCATTCTTCCATTAATTCCCACACATCATATTAAATTCACATTGATCAAATCTGCAATGATATTTTCGTGACATTAGGACATTAGGTATTTCATTTTGCCAGACAGCTTGCCACTAGACACCCTCTTCATGGATAAGTCCAAGAAACAGGAAGCAGTTGCTGGAAAGAAAGTGTGGGAGAGGCAGAGGATGTGGCCAGGGAAGAGGAGGTCCAAGACAATAATTTATTTATAGCAACTAAAATTGTAAAAATACAAGGCAACTTTGACTATTTTTAATACAGGTTTTGATTAATGTCAATTTTTGATAAACTAGTGTGAAAATGTAAAACAACAACAACAACTCTTGTTGTAGTACAGCGTGATAGTAACGTTCCTACTACCGGTAGAAGGGAGAAGAGGGCTGCGCAGGTGTGGGAGGAGAAGCAGCAGCGAAAGCGCATTAGAGACATATTCATGGCTCCAACCGATTCTGAATCCTTCGAGGGTTTCTCAGACTGTGAAATGGGGGAAGGAGAGGAAAGCAGGGGAGTTAAGCAGGCTATTCGTGAACAAGAATCTGATGAAGAGCTCCAAAGGAAGCGTATCCGTGATATACTTAGCGCTCCAACAGAAGATGAAGATTTTATGGGTTTTGAAGGGCGTGATGGGACTGGGAGTGACATTGAGGAGGAGGGTGATTTGGACTGGACCCGTGTGCAGGAAATTAGGGATATTTGTACTCAGCCTACCTCCAGTGATGACTTTGAGGGGTTTGCAGAAGAGTGGCAATCGGGGAACACTTGGGAGGACCTAAGTCTTGACAGACACTGGCAAAGTTGGAGAGATGGGAGGCAGTGTTCAGCTGCAGAGAATGGGGCAGCTGAAAGTGATGATGAAAGGGTGGGGAGCAGTTCATCCTCTGATGAGGAGCTTTAGGATATAAGTTGATTTGGTTTCAATGGGTCTTTGCAGAAGGCAAAGTGTCTTTTCGGGTGTGTTTCTTTGTCCCTGCCATTACTCTCGAGCTTGGGTCCTTGGACTACAGATCTTTGTGTTTCCGTGACTTCTGGCTGATACTTCATAAGTGCTGACTACAACTCTCCCTGTTTGACTTCGGACTGTGTTTTGACAACGACTATGCTTTTTGGACTGCTTCTTCTTACTTCGGACGTACCTGGACTACGGACTGACTTTGGACTCTGATTTTGCTTACTCCTACATTGTTTTTTAGTGTCTTTTGGACATTTTGAATTGCAAGCAGTTTGCTGTATATTTTCGTTATCCCAGATTGTACTCCGGAATAATCCGGATTATATTTAAGTTGAGTTTTTCACATAGCGATTGCTATAGACTTTTAGTTTGTGCTAGAGACACTGAAGCAAGTGTCTCTAAAGCCTTTTGTGTTTAATAAACCTGTGTTTGGACCTTTTATATTGTGTTTGGCGTTCTTGAGGCTTCTAGGTCTTGACAACTCTATAGTCAAGCATCAGGGGCAGACCAAAGGATCATGCTGGAGGTTCCACCAATGCCTAGAGAAGTCTTCTCTATAGGAATCACAAGGTCCTATCTTACAGCTCTATTGGGGAAGTTGACCATAGCCTTGCAGTGGAGGACCTAGACATTTGGAGAGAAAACGTGTGAATCAAATATGTGAATAATCAAACCCTCAAAAGTGAAACCTGCCAAGGTGGAGAGCCGAAAATAGCAACTAAACAATTTAGGGCAAATTGGGGGAATTAAAAGGTGGAATGGCATCATTATGGAGGTGCCAAGCTGGCCGCCTTGCTTCACCGTGACGCCACTGGACTGGCCCTGTGCGACTCTGAGATTCTTCCCATTAACTCTTCATTCTGAGCATCTGCCATTTTACAGTTGCAACTTGTTTATCTCCATTTTCCTCTGTGCCATGTTAATTCAGAATCACATTATGTTGCCGGTGATTGGCTTTTAGCATTTCTCCAGTCTCGTGTAGTGCATAATTTCTCTTTCATTGGTATAGTATAGTTCCATAGTATCAAAATAAAATCAACAGACATTCTTGCGTTACTTTTTTTTCTGTTTAATGCAGAGAAAATAACACCCTTTCTTTTTAAACATCTCCCTGATTAAGCTACAGGCTATTGAGCAACTAAGGTAGCAAAGCTTTTAGGAAAAACGTTTCATCTTTAGGAGTGTGTATATGTATTCCCTGGCAGCATATGCTTTAGTTCTTTGCACTTAGAGGTACGAAAGAAGATGGAGATCTGGTTTAGGTTATTAGGAAGCCAACTTTTGCCCTTCATTCTCTTTGCTGTGATTTCCCCCCCTTATAATGCTGATAAAAGCTTCAGGATCTGAGGCAGAGCACGGCTTGGAAGTTTCTGAGCTGTTGAAAAGGTTCTTGTTAAATGTCTATTTTGGATTAAAGTGAGATGCACAAAAAGGGATTTAATGTTTTGAAGCTGAGCGCTGGCTATTGCAGCTTCTCTTGGTTTCCCTGGTGCTGAATTAAGGTAAAATCATTTTGCCAGTCTCCGACTAAAGCTGTTTCTGTACTTTTCTGCCAGTTCTGCGGGAATGTATTTGTCACCTTCCTGAACTGTCATTAATTTCACTGGGGTTTTATGTAACTCAGGTTCTGACAGGTAATAACTTGAGGGTACAATAGGCAAAATTGTGGAGAAAATACTCTCTTTGGTACTTCTTCAATCTTGAATAGTCCTCAGATCAGTCAACTGTAGGGGAAATTGATGTTTCCAGTGCCCAATTCACCAGTCTGAATAAATCCAAATACATAAAAAATCAGAATATTTATCTTATATTTATTTATTATTTATTTACAGTATTTATACTCCACCCTTCTCAGAGTGGCTTATAGAACTCACATACAGCAAATATTCAATGCTGATTATACAATTAACAACGACAGACAGCACAAACAGAGGTAAAGGCAGTTTTTCCCATCTTATTTCCGGCATCGTGGAGACTATGTTCGACTCCGGCCATGAGGACCTTTCCTCCAATCGATGTCCTTAACAGCACCTTTATTATTATTATTATTATTTATTTACTACATATATATACATTTACCTCCCCGCTAAAAGCAGTACCTATTTCATCTATTCGCATTTCTGCTTTTGACCTGCTAGGTGGGCAAGTGAGCTGGGGCTAACCGCGGGTGCTCACCCCGACCGGCGCTTGAACTGCCGACCTTTCAATTGGAAGGATTTTTCTGCAGTACAGAGGTTTAGCCTGCTGTGCTAAGCTCGGGCCCTATGTTCCATTCTCCCTTCAAGAAACTTGAGAGAGGATTCATAATAATCTCTCCCCATTTTAATTTTCATATTAATCCTTATAAGATAAGCTTGGCCAGACTCAACCAATGAGTGTCATGGCTTCAAGGGTGATTTAAACTAGACCTGTTTAAGTCTGTTTGAAGTCTTACAACTTTTCTAGTTATTACAGTGATTACTCCCAGTTCAGGGCCCTGCTTCCCTAGGACATAAACAATTAAACAGGTATTTTATTTAATTACGTATAGATTGAGTATCTCTTATCCAGAATTCCAAAATCTATAATAATCCCATATCCACAGTTGTCCTCATGGATGTCTTATAGAGTGTTTGATCATTCAGTTTACACACACTTTGATTCATGCATAGAAATATTGTAAAATATTCCCTAAAGCTATGTGTATAAGGAGTATACATGAATCATAAATGAATTTCGTGTTTAGACCTGGGTTTTATCTCCAAGATATCTCATTATGTACATGTATGCAAATATAGGTATTCCAAAAATATCCCAAATCCAAAAACACTTCTGGGCCTAAACATTTTGTTACAGGGTACTCAACCTGAATTTTATGGCTAAGTCTTTTAATGGCAGCAGGACTTTACTTCCTATTCTTATTATTATTATTTCTTTTGATGTTTTAAATTAGTGAGTGTTTTAATATGATTTTATTTATTTATTTATTTATTTATTTATTTATTTATCGTGTCAGGAGTAAACCAAACAGTTGCACTGCATTTTTTAACAAACAAACAATCAAACAAACAAAACATAAAGTTTGCAAACCTGGTAGTTGACCAGTAGCTGGCCACTTGGAGTGCCTCTGGTGTTGCTGCAAGAAGGTCCTCCATTGTGCATGTAGCAGGGCTCAGGTTGCATTGCAGCAAATGGTCTGTAGTTTGCTCTTCTCCACACTCGCATGTTGTGGATTCTACTTTGTGGCCCCATTTCTTAAGGTTGGCTCTGCATCTCATGGTGCCAGAGCGCCTTCAAGTTGCCCAGTTTTCTGTGTGCCTAGGGGGGAGTCTCTCATTTGGTATCAGCCATTAATTGAGGTTCTGGGTTTTAGCCTGCCACTTTTGGACTCTCGCTTGCTGAGGTGTTCCAGCAAGTGTCTCCGTAGATCTTAGAAAACTATTTCTTGATTTATTTATTTGATGCATTTATTAACCGCCATTCTCAGCCCTCCAGGGCGACTCTGGATGTCTACCAAATGTAGCTGGGTTTATTGTCCCTTCTAAAATCTGCAGGAAAGATAAAGAGACTGGGAGAATATCAGTGGTGTAACGAAAATAAGACAGCGGGGTTCTGCCGCTGACATTTATACGTGAGTGACTTTATTACAGTAATTACTACACGGGAAGTATTTAAGAGGAACACCATTAGCGCAGAATCTGGTCCCCCTCTAGGCATCCTCTTTATAACCTTTTGTTTCTTAGCCGAGCTGGAGGTCCATTTCCTTTCCAGTTGCGGTTTTGTAATCAGTCGGAAGAGAGTACCTTATTTTGGACGACTTTATGGCTAATATGGCCATAAGTACAAAGACTATTGACATTAGTAGCTTGCCTATAGGGACTGGCACACGAGTGGCCAGAGAGGAAAGAGCTTTTCTGCCCTGCTTGGCATCTGGTTGGCTGGAGGTGGGACATTTCATCCCTCTTCTGCCAATCCATTCATTGGTTTTCTGAGGTTTCAATTCATTCACCTTCAGTAGTTACTTAAGTGGTAGGTGAGGACATTGTGCTACCCTCTAGATGTTGTTGAACTGTTCCTCCTGATGTTAGGAAATGCAGGGCTGTAGTTCAATAATGTCAGTAAAACCCCATGATTTTCAAGCTTGGCCTTTGGCTACCAGATAAGTGCCGAAGGACAAGGTTGAATGAATTTAACTGTAATAGGCTAATGAAAAATGTTGTGCCTACAAGAAGAACTAGATTTCTTCTCCCTTTGTTCCTTAAGAAGGCAATGGGATATTTCATCCATCTCTGGCTGTGCTGCTGAATTGTTTTGTTTTATTCTCCTGTTATTGTTCTGTGCCTTCAGGTAATTTCTAACATATGGTGACTCAACTGAACCTATCATGGTGTTTTCTTGACAAGATTGGTTGAGAGAAGGTTTGACATTGTCCTCCTCTGAAGCTGAGTGAGATTGACTTGCTCCAGGCAGCTCAGTGGACTTCCATGGATTGGTCTTGTGGAGTCATAGTCCAAAACTCAAACTACTAGACCATGCTGGCATGTCAGACTGCACTGGCTCATCACAACACCATGCCATTTCATCTGGAACACTATGGACTAGACAAAAACAAACAAATACAAGACTTAAAGTAATACACACACACATATTTGTTTATATATCGGTAAAAACAGTGGTTGGAAATAGTCATCTGCAAGAAAGGCCTTACTCAAAAATGAGAAATAGGCATCTAGGTGCATGGCTAACTTTTGTTGGAGAGCATTTCATAGGATGAAAACCAATAAACCAAAGACCCTATTGTTCCTAGCCTCCAGACCTCATTTGGAAGCACTTCGGTTTTTGCAAGATTTATGCCGACATGTTATTCTTTCAACACCAACTTGTACCCTCCTATTTCCTCTGTCACTGAGTTTTCCTGGGAAAATCTCTCCTACTTTCAGTCCTAGTTGCCTTCAGTTTGTGAGCTAGCACTTATTTATTTATTTATTAAAAACCTTTATATTCCACCCTTCTCACCCTGCAGGGGACTCAGGGCGGAGCACAACATATATACGGCAAACATTCAATGCCGGGACATAAAACCATACAATGCCATGCACACATTTATTTATTTATTTATTTCGAGGTTTTATATACCGACCCTCTCACCTTCAAAGAGGGATTCGGACCGGTTCACAACATGTGTTAACATACAAAAAATATACAATAACAACACAATGCCACTTCATTACACATTAAAATCAATTATATCCACTTTAAAATCAGTTGCTTAAAAACCATCTCAGGACACCTCATTACAGTGTCCCAAAGGCTTGGTCCCACAGCCAAGTCTTCACCATCCTTCTGAAGGACAGGAGGGAGGGGGTGGTTCTAATATTGCCAGGAAGGGAGTTCCATAACTGGGGGACAACCACTGAGAAGCCCCTGTCTCTTGTCCCTGCCAAATGTGCCTGTGACGATGGGGGGACTGAGGGCAGGACCACCACAAAAGATCTTAGTCTTTGCAATGGTTCGTAAAGGGAGACTTGGCCAGGTAAACTGGGCCAGGTAAACTGGGTCAGGTAAACTGGGCCAGGTTCGTACAGGTAAACTGGGCCAAGGCTGTTTAGGGCTTTATAGGTCTAAGCCAGCACTTTAAATTGTACCCAGTAGCAAACCGGCAGCCAGTGGATCTGACGTAACATGAGAGTTGTATGCTCCCTGTATGTTGCCGCAGTTATTAACCTGGCTGCCTCTCGTTGGACTATTTGAAGCTTCCAAACCCTCTTCAAAGGCAACCCCATGTAGAGCACGTTGCAGTAGTCTATCTTAGATGTAATGAGAGCGTGGACCACTGTGGCCAAGTCTGACTTCCCAAGGTACAGGTGCAGCTGGCACACAAGCTTTAATAGTGTGAAAGCCCCCTTAGCCACCGCTGCAACCTGAGGTTCCAGACACAGTGATGAGTCCAGGAGGACTCCCAAGCTACAAACCTGCACATTCAAGGGGAGTGTAACCTCATCCAGCACAGGCTGCAATGCTGTACCCTGTTCAGCCTTGTGACTCACCAGGAGGACCTCTGTCTTGTCAGGATTCAATTTATCCAAAGGCATTGTGCAGCCGGATACTGCAAAAATCGTATGATCAGGATGGACACCTTGTGCACACCATGAAAAACTTGAACACAGTGGTCTACATCTGATTTTGTGCTGCAGGACAGTTTTTGTTTATATAGCATGCAAAAAAAGGATTGATGACATTATGGATGAAACCTCCAAGGAGAAGTCTGCAGTAGGATAATTATAAGTTCATTCATAATATACTTTGGGGAGGATGATATCTTGTCTTCCAGAAAAGACAGGGATTGCTTAAACAGTCTCATGCATCCTGGAGGTAATCTGAAAGGATTAAGAATAGCCATATGTTGTCTTTAGTCCTGACATTTGTTTCTCTTGAGGCTGTCTCTGCTTAAAGTATTTGGTCCTAACATTTCTGGGGGATTTTGCAACTATTTTTTCCCCAGCTGTGGCAGTTCTTCCTTCGAAAAACTCAGGCTAAACATTGCTAGAATACACTGGTGGTGGTTGGGGGGAGGGGCTTCAAAATTAGCTTGCATTGTATAGGATTTCCCCCCTGCTGCTGCTATGCATCTACTATCTTGATAGTGCCTTCATATCTATCTCGGAAACTACTGTGTTTTCAAGTATATTCATGGTTTAATAGATGGTGAGGAAATACATAATATGCAGGCCGCATTTTGTAGATTTCTTAGTAAATAGCTGGCAGAAGCTGTGCTCATCCATACTTTAAGAGAGAGAAATAGAGTGTTAAACAAAAGAAGATATGCTTGCACGCGAAATCTTTTACTATTTTTTTATATCCTGCTTCTATATAGTTTGTTTATAGCATTGTAAAAAAGAATGTAAAAAAAAACCCCTGCAACTTCTTACAGAAGTACCAGTGTTCGTTTATATATATAGGGTGACTAAAGAGGAGGGCGACTAAAATGATCAAGGGTCTGGAGAACAAGCCCTATGAGGAGCGGCTTAAGGAGTTGGGCATGTTTAGCCTGAAGAAGAGAAGGCTGAGAGGAGATATGATAGCCATGTATAAATATGTGAGAGGAAGCCACAGGTAGGAGGGAGCAAGCTTGTTTTCTGCTTCCCTGGAGACTAGGACAAGGAACAAAGGCTTCAAACTACAAGAGAGGAGATTCCATCTGAACATGAGGAAGAACTTCCTGACTGTGAGAGCCGTTCAGCAGTGGAACTCTCTGCCCCGGAGTGTGGTGGAGGCTCCTTCTTTGGAAGCTTTGTTTAAAAGTAGTTTGAAGCCTTTGTTCCTTGTCCTAGTCTCCAGGGCAGCAGAGGCTGGATGGCCATCTGTCAGGGGTGATTTGAATGCAACATTCCTGCTTCTTGGCAGGGGGTTGGACTGGATGGCCCATGAGGTCTCTTCCAACTCTTGATTCTATGATTCTATGATTCTATGGGTATTTTCCCTTTCAGATGTTGATTTTGTTGTCATTTGGTATTTAGGAAGTTTGTGAGTACTTCCCAAAGCACACTGTCCATTCAAGGCTGGAAGGACGGTAATAATCATTAAAAACCTGAGACTGAATTGAATGTGCTGGGTTGGCACCCTATTCGGGACTTACCTTGTTCCATTTCGTGTCCTGGCTTTCGGTGGGGCCCCCGATCCATTTTCATCTGAACCTCTTGAAATTGGGAGGTCAGATATTTGTTTTTCAATTCATTTTCATGTACATTATTTTGGGAGGGCACACTTCACCCATAGTCTTAAGGCACCTGGGCCTACGGTTGCAGGCTTCCCAGCCTATGCGCCCAGGCCTGCCTTTCGTATTGATTGCATTTTTGTTTCAGGAGGAGCCTTTCCGTTTCGTGCCATCCGAATGGCCGGAATGAAACAGAAACACGAATGAAACGAATGGGATAAATTTCGGGCCCATGACTACCCTATAACTGCCACGGATGACAAATAGCAATACATTTTAAAATGGACTGAAATTAATCTAAGAAATCTTTCACTAAGTGTTATTAAATTCATTAAAACCACCCCACTCATATTGGCTTATTTACTACTAGATTTATTTCTGTATTAAAATTAACCTTGTGATGTTGATTGTTCGTATGGATCTAAAAGAAACTAAATTAATTGTGATACACACCCTGGCAACAAAGATGCGCATAGTTAAGGCAATGGTATTCCCCGTAGTCACCTATGGATGTGAGAGCGGGGCCTTAGGGAAGGCTGAGCGAAGGAAGAGAGATGCTTTGGAACTGTGGTGCTGGAGGAAAGTTCTGAGAGTGCCTTGGACTGCGAGAAGATCCAACCAGTCCATCCTCCAGGAAATAAAGCCTGACTGCTCATTGGAGGGAAGAATAGTAGAGGCCAAGATGAAGTCCTTTGGCCACATCATGAGAAGAAAGGAAAGCTTAGAGAAGACAGTGATGCTGTGGAAAATGGAAGGAAAAAGGAAGAGGGGCCGACCAAGGGCAAGACGGATGGATGGATGGTATCCTTGAAGTGACTGGATTGACCTTAAAGGAGCTGGGGGAGGTGACGGCTGACAGGGAGCTCTGGCATGGACTGGTCCATGAAGTCACAAAGAGTCGGAAACGACTGAACGAATGAACAACAAACAAACAAAGAAGAACAACAACAACAATAATAAAAACTTTATTTGTATGGATGGTATGCTACCATCTCCCCAAGGGACTCGGTGCGGCTTACATGAGGCCGAGCCCACAATACATCAGCAAGAACAACAAAAACAGCAATACAAAACAATAAAATGAAACTCATAAACAAAAAACAAGCAGTAAACATTAACAATAGTATGCTTAAAAACCTATGCTGGGCCAAATGTAATAATTAAAAGTAAAAAATAATAATGCTGAGCATGACCAGGTAAAATATATAACTAGGATAGAATTTCGGAGAGGAAAGGGCATGCAGACAATCCTAGATCATTGATAAAGTGCATTTCGGGACATATTGCTGGGAGTTTCCTTATTCTGGGAAGGCACACTGGAACAACCATGTTTTCAGGCTCCTCCTAAAGACTGCCAGAGTTGGGGCATGTCTGATGTCCATGGGGAGCGAGTTCCAGAGTCGAGGGGCCACCACCGAGAAGGCCCTCTCTCTCGTTCCCACCAATTGCGCCTGCGATGGAGGTGGGAGCGCGAGCAAGGCCTCTCCAGATGATCGAAGAGATCATGTGGGTTCGTATACAGAAATGCGGTCACAAAGGTAGGCGGGTCCTAAACCTCTCATGCATTTTATTCTGTTTCCATTTGCAAAGAAAACCCTATGAAATTCATGGTGTCACTATACGTCAACAGGTGACTTGAATGTGATTTTCCTGCTTCTTGGCAGAATGGGGTTGGACTGGATGGCCCACGAGGTCTCTTCCAACTCTGTGATTCTATGAAAGCATCCTTATTCTACAGGTGGAATGCATGTATGTAAACACAACTGAATTGTTCTTGTCACTTGGTGTGGCAGATCATTCACTGTTGCACCTCCATTATTATTTTTCACCTGCCTGATTCCTGCCACAGTTTTAGTTTATTATTCCTGAATCTAGTCTTCATTATATTATGCTGTACAGTTTATTATAAATCTGGGGTTGTATGCGTGTGTGTGTGTTTTAAAATGCAAAGACCTCTGTATAAGATGGGAGCTCAGTTGTTCTGTGAATTCTGGTCACAAAGCTGCACAGGTTGAAATATGCTTCTGGCTGCAGAGTTAAGCAGAACAGACAGTCCTCTTGAGAACAGAAATAACAAGCCGATTTTGGGTCTCATTATCCAAAAGGCACTTGCTTTACAATGAGACATCTCTCACAGGAGGATCCATGTTAGATTATTGATGTCAAGGCACCTTGGGAAGGGAGGAGAACGCATTCTAGGCTGCGGGGTCTGAGGTTAAGACAAATAGGTGCCATTTTCCGTCTGGTTCTGCTGTCATTCACTGTCAAGACCGCTTCTCATCCAGGATGGGTGCGCAGTCTATGTTTATCTCTTCGGCGACTCTTAGTCTGATTTATTCATTGCTTAAAATATTTATATGCCATCTTCCTACCCAAATGGCATTTAAGGCAGTAAACAAAAATAATGAAACCAGAAAGTAAAAATTGCAGTGTCAGTTCTTTTTTTTTAAAACCCACATAGATTGTCACTATATCAAAACACCATTAGACAGCAAGCATAAGCCAGTTCGAAATGGTGTGAAGGGAATGAATTGTTGCAACTTAAAACCATGACGCCAGCTCCTTTGTGGGAATATTACTCACACAATGTATATCAAAAGCCATATGAAATTAAAATGAAAAGAAAAAAAACCCTCTAATTAATTTACAGAAGGGGGTACTGAGGCCGAAAGCAAATGACTTGACTTTCATGGCCAGAATCATAGAATCAAAGAGTTGGCAGAGACCTCATGGGCCATCCAGTCCAACCCCCTGCCAAGAAGCAGGAATTGCATTCAAATCACCCCTGACAGATGGCCATCCAGCCTCTGCTTAAAAGCCTCCAAAGAAGGAGCCTCCACCACACTCGGGGCAGAGAGTTCCACTGCTGAATCCTTCATGGGTTGCTGTGAGTTTTCCGGGCTGTATGGCCATGTTCCAGAAGCATTCTCTCCTGATGTTTCACCCACATCTGTTGCAGGAATGTTCAGAGGTTGTGTTGCAATTGGCCAGCTTGAGTCACAGTATTTATTTATTATTTATTTATGGGGTTTATATACCATCTTTCTCACCCCTGGTGGGATTCATGGCTGTTTACAACATAATAGCAGAGCACGTGAGGAACCAACCTGGACACAGCAGATTATTTGAGAATACAGAAATGCTGGACCACTCCAACAACCACCATGTCAGACTACACAGAGAAGCCATTGAAATCCACGAAGCATGTGGACAATTTCAACAGAAAGGAGGAAACCATGAAAATGAACTAAATCTGGCTACCAATATTAAAAACTCTAAAATTACAACAGCAAAACAATAGAGAGTAAACAACCAGGCACATCTAATCACCTCTCAACAAAAGATTCCCCCAGGCACTGCCAAGCCATCAAATGCTAATTAAGGTGGTCAGTTGAAACATTCACACCTAGCTCCAGCAGACAAGAGTCCTTTGTCTCACCCTGGTCATTCCACAGATATTTGTTGTTCATTCGTTCAGTCGTCTCCGACTCTTCGTGACCTCATGGACCAGCCCACGCCAGAGCTCCCTGTCGGCCGTTACCACCCCCAGCTCCCTCAAGGTCAGTCCAGTCACTTCAAGGATGCCATCCATCCATCTTGCCCTTGGTCGGCCCCTCTTCCTTTTGCCTTCCACTTTCCCCAGCATAATTTTCTTCTCTAGGCTTTCCTGTCTCCTCATGATGTGGCCAAAGTACTTCAACTTTGTCTCTAGTATCTTTCCCTCCAGTGAGCAGTCGCGCTTTATTTCCTGGAGGATGGACTGGTTGGATCTTCTCGCAGTCCAAGGCACTCTCAGAACTTTCCTCCAACACCACAGCTCAAAAGCATCTATCTTCCTTCGCTCAGCCTTCCCTAAGGTCCAGCTCTCACATCCGTAGGTTACTACAGGGAATACCATGGCTTTGACTAGGCGGATCTTTGTTGCCAGTCTGATGTCTCTACTCTTCACTATTTTATCGAGATTGGACATTGCTCTCCTCCCAAGAAGTAAGCGTCTTCTGATTTCCTGGCTACAGTCTGCATCTGCAGTAATCTTTGCACCTAGAAATACAAAGTCTGTCACGGCCTCCACGGTTTCTCCCTCTATTTTCCAGTTGTCAATCATTCTTGTTGCCATAATCTTGGTTTTTTTGACGTTTAGCTGCAACCCGGCTTTTGCGTTTTCTTCTTTCACCTTGATTAGAAGGCTCCTCAGCTCCTCCTCACTTTCGGCCATCAGAGTGGTGTCATCTGCATATCTGAGGTTGTTAATGTTTCTTCCAGCAATTTTCACCCCAGCTTTGCATTCATCCAGCCCCGCACATCGCATGATGTGTTCTGCATACAAGTTAAAAAGGTTGGGTGAGAGGATGCAGCCTTGCCGTACGCCTTTCCCAATCTTGAACCAGTCTGTTGTTCCATGGTCAGTTCTGACTGTTGCTACTTGGTCCTTGTACAGATTCCTCAGGAGAGAGACAAGGTGGCTTGGGATGTCCATCCCACTAAGAACTTGCCACAATTTATTATGATCCACACAGTCAAAGGCTTTAGAATAGTCAATGAAGCAGAAGTAGATGTTTTTCTGAAACTCCCTCCCTTTCTCCATTATCCAGCGGATATTGGCAATTTGGTCTCTCGTTCCTCTACCTTTTCTAAACCCAGCTTGAACATCTGGCAACTCTCGCTCCATGTATTGCTGGAGTCTTCCTTGCAGGATCTTGAGCATTACCTTACTGGCATGAGAAATAAGGGCCACTGTACGGAAGTTTGAGCAGTCTTTCGCATTTCCCTTTTTTGGTATGGGGATATAAGTTGATTTTTTCCAGTCTGATGGCCATTCTTGTGTTTTCCATATTTGCTGGCAAATGGCATGCATCACCTTGACAGCATCATCTTTTAAGATTTTAAACAGTTCAGCTGGGATCCCGTCATCTCCTGCTGCCTTGTTGTTAGCAATGCTTCTTAAGGCCCATTCAACCTCACTCCTCAGGATGTCTGGTTCTAATTCATTCACGCACCATCAAAACTATCCTCAATATTATTATCCTTCCTATACAGATCTTCTGTATAGTCTCGCCACCTTCTCTTGATCTCTTCAGCTTCTGTTAGGTCCCTGCCATCTTTGTTTCTTATCATACCAATTTTTGCCTGAAATTTACCTCCAATGTTTCTAATTTTCTGGAAGAGGTCTCTTGTCCTTCCTATTCTGTTGTCTTCTTCCACTTCCATGCATTGCTTATTTAAAAATAGTTCCTTATCTCTTCTGGCTAACCTCTGGAATTGTGCATTTAACTGGGCATATCTCCCCTTATCCCTGTTTCCTTTTGCTTTCCTCCTTTCTTGGGCTACTTCCAGTGTCTCAGCAGACAACCATTTTGCCTTCTTGGTTTTCTTTTTCTTTGGGACGTACTTTGTTGCCGCCTCCTGAACAATGTCGCGGACTTCTGTCCATAGTTCTTCTGGGACTCTGTTTACTAAATCTAGTCCTTCAAATCTGTTCTTCACTTCCACTGTATATTCGCTAGGAATGTTAGTGAGATCATATCTAACTGGTCTGTGTATTTTCCCTGATCTCTTTAGTTTTATTCTAAATTGGGCAATAAGAAGTTCATGATCTGAGCTACAGTCAGCCCCAGGTCTTGTTTTCACCGACTGGATGGATGTCCGCCACCTTTGGCTGCAAAGGATGTAGTCAATCTGATTTCGGTGTTGACCGTCTGGTGAGGTCCATGTGTAAAGCCGTCTTTTAGGTTGTTGGAAGAGAGTATTCGTTATACACAGCGAGTTTTCCTGACAAAATTCTATCAGCCTGCGTCCCGCTTCATTTTGTTCTCCCAGACCATGCTTGCCTGTGATCGCTGTTGTCATTTGACTTCCCACCTTGGCATTCCAGTCTCCTGTAATGAAAATAATGTCTCTTTTTGGTGTATTATCCAGTAGGTCCTGCAGATCCTCATAGAACTGATCTACTTCTGCTTCTTCAGCAGCTGTGGTTGGGGCATATATTTGGATCACTGTAATGTTGAAAGGCTTTCCTTGCACTCGAATTGAGATCATTCTGTCATTTTTTGGGTTGTACCCAAGCACCGCTTTAGCGAATTTCTTATTAATTATGAAGGCTACTCCATTTCTTCGATGTTCCTCTTGTCCGCAGTAGTAGATCTGGTGGTCATCTGATGTGAAGTGGCCCATTCCAGTCCATTTCAGTTCGCTGACCCCCAGAATGTCTATCTTTAGTCTTGACATCTCGCCAATAACAACATCCAATTTGCCCTGGCTCATAGATCTTACATTCCAGGTTCCTATGTTGTGTTGATCTTTAGAGCATCGGATTCGTCGTTCACCTCCAGTACCGTCGGCCGCTAGCCTTCCTTTCGGCTTTGAGCTAGCTGCGTCATCACATCTGGGGCTAGTTGAACTTATCCTCTGCTCCTCCCCAGTAGCATTTTGGCCATCTTCCGACCTGGGAGTCCCATCTTCCAATGGCATACCGACATATCTCTGTTGTACTGGTCCATTTAGTTTTCTTGGCAAGGATACTGGAGTGGTTTGCCATTGCCTTCCCCAGGGATCACGCTTGGTCTGACCTCTCTGCCACAACCGTCCTGTCTTGGGTGGCCCTTCATGGTTTCGCTCATGACATCATTGAGGTGCTCAAGCTCCAGCGCCCCAACATCTTAGTTTCCAACAGACCTCACAACCTCTGAGGATACTTGTCATAGATGCAGAGAAACAGTCAGGAGAGAATGCCTCTAGAACATGGCCATATAGCCCGAAAAACCTACAACAACCCATGAATATTATGTTTGTTGCACCATTGTAAATATTAATACTGGTAGCCAGATTTTGTTCATTTTCATGGTTTCCTTCTTTCTGTTGAAATTGTCCACATGCTTCTTGTGTATTTCAATGGCTTCTCTGTGTAGCCTGACATGGTGGTTGTGAGAGAGTGGTCCAGCATTTCTGTGTTTTCAAATAATACTCTGTGTCCGGTTTGAAAATGAACCAAGAAAATGAACAAAATCTGTCTGCTAGTATTAAAAACCACAGATCATTCCTATGAGGAGTGTCTTAAAGAGCTGGGTATGTTTGGCCTCAGAAGAGAAGGTTGAGAGGAGACATAAGAGCCATATATAAATATGTGAAAGGATGTCATAAGGAAGAGGGAGCAGGCTTGTTTTCTGATGCCCTGGATACTAGGACTTGGAGTAATAGATTCAAATTACAGGAAAGGAGATTCCACCTGAGTATTAAGAAGACTTTAAGGAGAACTGTTCAATAGTGGAACCCTCTGTCTCTGAGTCTGGTGGAAGCTCCTTACTTGGAAACTTTTAAACAGAGGCTTGATGCCTTTGATTGTGCTTTTCCTGCATGACACGGGGTTGGACTGGATGGCTCATGTGGTCTCTTCCAACTCTATGATTCTACCTATTTAAAAATACAACACTGGTAAAATACATATAACAAGATAGAGACAAGACTGATGACTTCCAACATTTTACAGGTAGAAACTGGCCTATGTTTGGCCAAGCAACATCAGAGTGTGGTCAAGATGGCAAACACCATGAGTGAAGATGTTTACACAACTAGGAGAGGCTCCAACTGTTTGCTTTTGGGTTGTTGTAGGTTTTTTCGGGCTATATGGCCATGTTCTGGAGGCATTTTCTCCTGACATTTTGCCTGTATCTATGGCAAGTATCCTCAAAGGTAGTGTTTGCTTTTGCCTGAGCCTCCTGGGAAGGGAGAAATTCCACCCTTTCTTCTTCTCAGCCTCTGAATAATATTTTTGTATGTTCAATTCAGTTTGCTTAGATTTGAAATAATCTGAATATCAAGGGAGAAAATGGGAAGAAGAGAAGTAGGGACATTTAAA
>NW_026847549.1:7253341-7266342 GCF_025583915.1 Anolis sagrei ordinatus | reverse complement strand
AAAGCTAAAGACCTCGTAAAACCACAACTCCCAAAATTTCAGAGCACTGAACTATGTCAGCTTAAAGCGCTGTCAAACTGCATTAATTGACAGTGTAGATGCAGCCACAGTATCCTGTCCTGACCCAGGACTAGATCTTTGGTTGACTGCTCCCAAGAGGTTGCACTCTCATCAACCAGATTGCGTACAATTCCTCAAAAACTGATTAACATAGAATCATAGAGTTGGAAGAGACCTCATGGGCCATCCAGTCCAACCCCATTCTGCCAAGAAGCAGGAAAAATGCATTCAAAGCACCCCAGACAGATGGCCATCCTGCCTCTGTTTAAAAGCCTCCAAAGAAGGAGCCTCCACCACACTCCAGGGCAGAGAGTTCCACTGCTGAACGGCTCTCACAGTTCTTCCTAACATTCAGATGGAATCTCCTTTCTTGTAGTTTGAAGCCGTTGTTCTGCGTCCTAGTCTCCAGGGCATCTAAAACAAGCTTGCTCCCTCCTCCCTGTGGCTTCCTCTCAAATATTTATACATGGCTATCATGTCTCCTCTCAGCCTTCTCTTCTTCAGGCTAAACATGCCCACCTCTTTAAGCCGCTCCTCGTGGCTATTTCAACACCACTGTAAGCACAGCTTGAAACCCTTGTTCTTTTGATCTTCCAACTGTCCAGTTTTAAGGGACTGTCCTGATTAATCCTCTGTTATATCACTTATTTATCTGCGTTTTAAATGTCCCTACTTCTCTTCTTCCAATTTTCTCCCTTGATATTCAGATTATTTCAAATCTAAGCAACCTGAATTGAACATACAAAAATATTATTCAGAGGCTGAGAAGAAGGGTGGAATTTCTCCCTTCCCAGGAGGCTCAGGCAAAAGCAAACACTACCTTTGAGGATACTTGCCATAGATACAGGCAAAATGTCAGGAGAAAATGCCTCCAGAACATGGCCATATAGCCCGAAAAAACCTACAACAACCCAAAAGCAAACAGTTGGAGCCTCTCCTAGTTGTGTAAACATCTTCACTCATGGTGTTTGCCATCTTGACCACACTCTGATGTTGCTTGGCCAAACATAGGCCAGTTTCTACCTGTAAAATGTTGGAAGTCATCAGTCTTGTCTCTATCTTGTTATATGTATTTTACCAGTGTTGTATTTTTAAATAGGTAGAATCATAGAGTTGGAAGAGACCACATGAGCCATCCAGTCCAACCCCGTGTCATGCAGGAAAAGCACAATCAAAGGCATCAAGCCTCTGTTTAAAAGTTTCCAAGTAAGGAGCTTCCACCAGACTCAGAGACAGAGGGTTCCACTATTGAACAGTTCTCCTTAAAGTCTTCTTAATACTCAGGTGGAATCTCCTTTCCTGTAATTTGAATCTATTACTCCAAGTCCTAGTATCCAGGGCATCAGAAAACAAGCCTGCTCCCTCTTCCTTATGACATCCTTTCACATATTTATATATGGCTCTTATGTCTCCTCTCAACCTTCTCTTCTGAGGCCAAACATACCCAGCTCTTTAAGACACTCCTCATAGGAATGATCTGTGGTTTTTAATACTAGCAGACAGATTTTGTTCATTTTCTTGGTTCATTTTCAAACCGGACACAGAGTATTATTTGAAAACACAGAAATGCTGGACCACTCTCTCACAACCATCATGTCAGGCTACACAGAGAAGCCATTGAAATACACAAGAAGCATGTGGACAATTTCAACAGAAAGAAAGAAACCATGGAAATGAACAAAATCTGGCTACCAGTATTAAAAAATCAGACTATTTAAGTCTTAGTTATATGTAGTAATCAGTTATTATGATGGGTTGTTGTGGCTTTTTCCGGGCTATATGGCCATGTTCTAGAGGCATTTTCTCCTGACGTTTTGCCTGCATCTATGACAAGCATCCTCAGAGGTAGTGAGGTCTGTTGGAACTAAGAAAAAAGGGTTTATATATCTGTGGAATTACCAGGGTGAGACAAAGGACTCTTGTCTGCTGGAGCTGGGTGTGAATGTTTCAACTGACCACCTTAATTAGCATTTGATGGCTTGGCAGTGCCTGGGGGAATTTTTTGTTGAGAGGTGATTAGATGTGCCTGGTTGTTTACTCTCTATTGTTTTGCTGTTGTAATTTTAGAGTTTTTAATATTGGTAGCCAGATTTAGTTCATTTTCATGGTTTCCTCCTTTCTGTTAAAATTGTCCACATGCTTGTGGATTTCAATGGCTTCTCTGTGTAGCCTGACATGGTGGTTGTGAGAGTGGTCCAGTTATTATGATCTCTATGCTTTACTATATGTTGGCATTGAATCTTTGCCATTAATATGTTGTAAACAGCCATGAATCCCACCAGGGGTGAGAAAGATGGTATATAAACCCCANTCCTCTGGACACATTCCAGCTTGTCAATATCTCTCTGCAATTGTGGTGCCCAGAATTGGACACAATATTCCAAAATCTCCTCTTGGAGATGGATGGGGTGGCTGGAGGCATTTTGTGCCATATGTAAGCCAACTCAAGTCCCTTCAGGGAGATGGAGGCAGGGTACAAAATAAAGTTGTTGTTCTTGTTCTTGTTGTTCTTGTTGTTGTCGTCATCATCACCATCATTATCATCTTCACCTCAGAGAGGTAGCTGGCCAATTTAAGCCTAGAATTGGTCTTTTAAAGAATAGAAAATGCACAATAAATTGATTATGTTCAAGTCTTGTTAATGGCCCACGTAAGCTAAAACATGGTGATGATGCTTCCAGTGTTATCTAAAAGAGTGTCTGAGAACCTTTGGGAAACACCCATTTTGTATTTCGTTTGCAGAGGAGGCTGATCCTTTAATGGTTTCCTGAGAAGTCAGAGCATCTCCCAGTCTTCCATGCTGGCTCACTCATTTATTATGTTCTTAATTCTATAAACCCAGACATTTCCATAGGTACGTTGTGCATCTACACTGTAGAACAAATGCAGTTTGACACCACTTCTGCTGCCAGGGTTCAATGCTATAGAATCCCGGGTACTGTCATTTTCCAAGGTCTTTAGCCTTCTCTCCCCAACTACAACTCCCCAAATTCCATAGCACTGAGTCCTGTTAAAATGGAGTCAAACTGCATTTATTCTACAGTGTAGATGTGTCTGTAGGTAGAGATATAATCCAAGATCTTATATTTCAATTGCTACGTATATCGCCATTTGGGAATATGCACATTGATTGTGCTGCTGAATGCTTGGTCAAATGGCAATGCAGTGGGCATTAATATAAATGTATCTGAGTGCACAAATGAATATGGAGCAACTGAATGCACAACCAAATATGCCTTCAGATGGTTCAGATGGAAAGTGCTAACTCCTTTCGTAAGAAAGTTTACACTTTTAAAGTCTCCAATATGATTTCACCCTATTTCCAAGTTTCTTATCTCCTTCTGGGCTGCTTCTTCCATGGATTGCCTTTGACTTGCAACATGTGCTGCTACCTAGCTTGGTTTTAATGTGTTTAGACAGTAAATAATATTTTTGTCCTGTCTCACATTTGAAAATATTTCATTTTTACATGAATTTTGTATACATTATTCCATGATCTATACACTGCCATATAATGCAGTTTGGAACATCAGTATATGGTCAGTGTAGACTCATGTATGATAAGAAACAAATTCTTATCATGTATGATAAGAAACAAATTGGTATGATAAGAAACAAAGATGGCAGGGACCTAACAGAAGCTGAAGAGATCAAGAGAAGGTGGCGAGACTATACAGAAGATCTGTATAGGAAGGATAATAATATTGAGGATAGTTTTCACGGTGTGGTGAATGAATTAGAACCAGACATCCTGAGGAGTGAGGTTGAATGGGCCTTAAGAAGCATTGCTAACAACAAGGCAGCAGGAGACGACGGGATCCCAGCTGAACTGTTTAAAATCTTAAAAGATGATGCTGTCAAGGTGATGCATGCCATTTGCCAGCAAATATGGAAAACACAAGAATGGCCATCAGACTGGAAAAAATCAACTTATATCCCCATACCAAAAAAGGGAAATGCGAAAGACTGCTCAAACTTCCGTACAGTGGCCCTTATTTCTCATGCCAGTAAGGTAATGCTCACGATCCTGCAAGGAAGACTCCAGCAATACATGGAGCAAGAGCTGCCAGATGTTCAAGCTGGGTTTAGAAAAGGGAGAGGAACGAGAGACCAAATTGCCAATATCCGCTGGATAANCCTGCCAAAGTGGAGTATCTTGCATTTGTCACTGTTGAACTTCATTTTGTGAGTTTTGGCCAATCATCTCTCAAATCTGTCAAGATCGTTTTGAATCCTGCCCCTGTCCTCTGGAGTATTGGCTCTCCCTCCTAATTTGGTGTCGTCTTCAAACTTGATGATCCTGCCTTCTAACCCTTCATATAAGTCATTAATAAAGATGTTGAACAGTTGGTATTGCACCACCTGACATCCACTGGGGAGAAGCAACCTGTTGGTTGATTGATGGTTGGGAGGCGATAAAACTGCTCCGACACACAGCCATAAAGCAATAAACCAATTAGCTTTATTTACAGACTACGTACGGCAAGGCTGCATAATCTCACTCAACCTTTTTAACGTTTATGCAGAACACATCATGCGATGTGCGGGGCTGGATGAATGCAAAGCTGGGATGAAAATTGCTGGAAGAAACATTAACAACCTCAGATATGCAGATGACACCACTCTGATGGCCGAAAGCGAGGAGGAGCTGAGGAGCCTTCTAATCAAGGTGAAAGAAGAAAGCGCAAAAGCCGGGTTGCAGCTAAACGTCAAAAAAACCAAGATTATGGCAACAAGAATGATTGACAACTGGAAAATAGAGGGAGAAACCGTGGAGGCCGTGACAGACTTTGTATTTCTAGGTGCAAAGATTACTGCAGATGCAGACTGTGGCCAGGAAATCAGAAGATGCTTACTTCTTGGGAGGAGAGCAATGTCCAATCTCAGTAAAATAGTAAAGAGTACAGATATCAGACTGGCAACAAAGATCTGCCTAGTCAAAGCCATGGTCTTCCCTGTAGTCACCTACGGATGTGAGAGCTGGACCTTAGGAAAGGCTGAGCGAAGGAAGAGAGATGTTTTTGAACTGTGGTGTTGGAGGAAAGTTCTGAGAGTGCCTTGGACTGCGAGAAGATCCAACCAGTCCATCCTCCAGGAAATAAAGCCTGGCTGCTCATTGGAGGGAAGGATACTAGAGACAAAGTTGAAGTACTTTGGCCACATCTTGAGGAGACAGCAAAGCCTGGAGAAGACAATTATGCTGGGGAAAGTGGAAGGCAAAAGGAAGAGGGGCCGACCAAGGGCAAGATGGATGGATGGCATCCTTGAAGTGACTGGACTGACCTTGAAGGAGCTGGGGGTGGTGACGGCCGACAGGGAGCTCTGGCGTGGGCTGGTCCATGAGGTCACAAATGAACAACAACAACAATCGAACAACTCCTTGAACCCCTTGAGCCTTCCTCCAGCCACGCATGCTTGCCCATGACTAATTTGAGCTGATTTTCTTTCTTTTGCAGAATGAACAAGCTAAATTTCATAAACTTTCTTCAGTATGGGTAATCTGGTTACCAATGAACCAATTTATCTTCCCCAAGGGCATGGAACCACCAAAGCTCTGAACAAGGTGCATTCCAACAGAATATTTCGTTTCCAAGGTGTCACGTTTGAACAAAGTACCTCCTCTTGCCTAATTGCATTTTCTTTCTCTTTTCATGATATTTCCCAGATTATATTTAATTGAAAAGAAGCAGGCTAATCTTTCTTGAGCTGCACCTCACAAAGCAGTATTGATTCCCAATATTCATAGGCTTCATTTATTACAATAAATTTCTAGCCAAGGTGCCAAAAATCAAGATGGTCTCATTAATCTTACATGTTCAGTCTCACCATGAAAATCGTTTGGTATGATACTTGCATGAAGAAGACTCGGGAAAAGTGTTCTGCTTCTTTTGCTCTGCAAAGAGACATCTGGTTTTCCCCCTTCCATCTATCCATCATTTTTTTTCATAAACTGAATGAAGTGTTGTGGAAATACATGCAACTGATCTTCAAAAACATACAAGTAAACTGGTTTCATTACAGACAGTTAAAAGAATATTACATCAAAGACAAAAAATACCCCAGGATTCATGGATAAAGAAATGTTTGGGGTTTTTTATTTGTTATTTGTCGTGTCAGAGCAACAAGTCCATTGTATTACATTTCTAACAGAACAAAGCAAACAAACAGACAAAATACAAAACTTGTGAGTTTGGNATGAGGTCTCTGCCAACTCTTTGATTCTATGATTCTGGCCATGAAAGTCAAGTCATTTGCTTTCGGCCTCAGTACCCCCTTCTGTAAATTAATTAGAGGGTTTTTTTTCTTTTCATTTTAATTTCATATGGCTTTTGATATACATTGTGTGAGTAATATTCCCACAAAGGAGCTGGCGTCATGGTTTTAAGTTGCAACAATTCATTCCCTTCACACCATTTCGAACTGGCTTATGCTTGCTGTCTAATGGTGTTTTGATATAGTGACAATCTATGTGGGTTTTAAAAAAAAAGAACTGACACTGCAATTTTTACTTTCTGGTTTCATTATTTTTGTTTACTGCCTTAAATGCCATTTGGGTAGGAAGATGGCATATAAATATTTTAAGCAATGAATAAATCAGACTAAGAGTCGCCGAAGAGATAAACATAGACTGCGCACCCATCCTGGATGAGAAGCGGTCTTGACAGTGAATGACAGCAGAACCAGACGGAAAATGGCACCTATTTGTCTTAACCTCAGACCCCGCAGCCTAGAATGCGTTCTCCTCCCTTCCCAAGGTGCCTTGACATCAATAATCTAACATGGATCCTCCTGTGAGAGATGTCTCATTGTAAAGCAAGTGCCTTTTGGATAATGAGACCCAAAATCGGCTTGTTATTTCTGTTCTCAAGAGGACTGTCTGTTCTGCTTAACTCTGCAGCCAGAAGCATATTTCAACCTGTGCAGCTTTGTGACCAGAATTCACAGAACAACTGAGCTCCCATCTTATACAGAGGTCTTTGCATTTTAAAACACACACACACGCATACAACCCCAGATTTATAATAAACTGTACAGCATAATATAATGAAGACTAGATTCAGGAATAATAAACTAAAACTGTGGCAGGAATCAGGCAGGTGAAAAATAATAATGGAGGTGCAACAGTGAATGATCTGCCACACCAAGTGACAAGAACAATTCAGTTGTGTTTACATACATGCATTCCACCTGTAGAATAAGGATGCTTTCATAGAATCACAGAGTTGGAAGAGACCTCGTGGGCCATCCAGTCCAACCCCATTCTGCCAAGAAGCAGGAAAATCACATTCAAGTCACCTGTTGACGTATAGTGACACCATGAATTTCATAGGGTTTTCTTTGCAAATGGAAACAGAATAAAATGCATGAGAGGTTTAGGACCCGCCTACCTTTGTGACCGCATTTCTGTATACGAACCCACATGATCTCTTCGATCATCTGGAGAGGCCTTGCTCTCCCACCTCCATCGCAGGCGCAATTGGTGGGGACGAGGGAGAGGGCCTTCTCAGTGGTGGCCCCTCGACTCTGGAACTCACTCCCCAAGGACATCAGGCATGCCCCAACTCTGGCAGTCTTTAGGAGGAGCCTGAAAACATGGTTGTTCCAGTGTGCCTTCCCAGAATAAGGAAACTCCCAGCAATATGTCCCTAAATGCACTTTATCAATGATCTAGGATTGTCTGCACGCCCTTTCCCCTCCGAAATTCTATCCTAGTTATATATTTCACCTGGTCATGCTCAGCATTATTTTTTAAATTTTTAATTATTACATTTGGCCCAGCCATAGGTTTTTTGTTTATGAGTTTCATTTTATTGTTTTGTATTGCTGTTTTTGTTGTTCTTGCTGATGTATTGTGGGCTCGGCCTCATGTAAGCCGCACCGAGTCCCTTGGGGAGATGGTAGCATACCATCCATACAAATAAAGTTTTTATTATTGTTGTTGTTGTTCTTCTTTGTTTGTTTGTTGTTCATTCGTTCAGTCGTTTCCGACTCTTTGTGACTTCATGGACCAGTCCATGCCAGAGCTCCCTGTCAGCCGTCACCTCCCCCAGCTCCTTTAAGGTCAATCCAGTCACTTCAAGGATACCATCCATCCATCCGTCTTGCCCTTGGTCGGCCCCTCTTCCTTTTTCCTTCCATTTTCCACAGCATCACTGTCTTCTCTAAGCTTTCCTTTCTTCTCATGATGTGGCCAAAGGACTTCATCTTGGCCTCTACTATTCTTCCCTCCAATGAGCAGTCAGGCTTTATTTCCTGGAGGATGGACTGGTTGGATCTTCTCGCAGTCCAAGGCACTCTCAGAACTTTCCTCCAGCACCACAGTTCCAAAGCATCTCTCTTCCTTCGCTCAGCCTTCCCTAAGGCCCCGCTCTCACATCCATAGGTGACTACGGGGAATACCATTGCCTTAACTATGCGCATCTTTGTTGCCAGGGTGTGTATCACAATTAATTTAGTTTCTTTTAGATCCATACGAACAATCAACATCACAAGGTTAATTTTAATACAGAAATAAATCTAGTAGTAAATAAGCCAATATGAGTGGGGTGGTTTTAATGAATTTAATAACACTTAGTGAAAGATTTCTTAGATTAATTTCAGTCCATTTTAAAATGTATTGCTATTTGTCATCCGTGGCAGTTATAGGGTAGTCATGGGCCCGAAATTTATCCCATTCGTTTCATTCGTGTTTCTGTTTCATTCCGGCCATTCGGATGGCACGAAACGGAAAGGCTCCTCCTGAAACAAAAATGCAATCAATACGAAAGGCAGGCCTGGGCGCATAGGCTGGGAAGCCTGCAACCGTAGGCCCAGGTGCCTTAAGACTATGGGTGAAGTGTGCCCTCCCAAAATAATGTACATGAAAATGAATTGAAAAACAAATATCTGACCTCCCAATTTCAAGAGGTTCAGATGAAAATGGATCGGGGGCCCCACCGAAAGCCAGGACACGAAATGGAACAAGGTAAGTCCCGAATAGGGTGCCAACCCAGCACATTCAATTCAGTCTCAGGTTTTTAATGATTATTACCGTCCTTCCAGCCTTGAATGGACAGTGTGCTTTGGGAAGTACTCACAAACTTCCTAAATACCAAATGACAACAAAATCAACATCTGAAAGGGAAAATACCCATAGAATCATAGAATCATAGAATCAAGAGTTGGAAGAGACCTCATGGGCCATCCAGTCCAACCCCCTGCCAAGAAGCAGGAATGTTGCATTCAAATCACCCCTGACAGATGGCCATCCAGCCTCTGCTGCCCTGGAGACTAGGACAAGGAACAAAGGCTTCAAACTACTTTTAAACAAAGCTTCCAAAGAAGGAGCCTCCACCACACTCCGGGGCAGAGAGTTCCACTGCTGAACGGCTCTCACAGTCAGGAAGTTCTTCCTCGTGTTCAGATGGAATCTCCTCTCTTGTAGTTTGAAGCCATTGTTCCATGTCCTAGTCTCCAGGGAAGCAGAAAACAAGCTTGCTCCCTCCTCCCTGTGACTTCCTCTCACATATTTATACATGGCTATCATATCTCCTCTCCGCCTTCTCTTCTTCAGGCTAAACATGCCCAACTCCTTAAGCCGCTCCTCATAGGGCTTGTTCTCCAGACCCTTGATCATTTTAGTCGCCCTCCTCTTTAGTCACCCTATATATATAAACGAACACTGGTACTTCTGTAAGAAGTTGCAGGGGTTTTTTTTTACATTCTTTTTTACAATGCTATAAACAAACTATATAGAAGCAGGATATAAAAAAATAGTAAAAGATTTCGCGTGCAAGCATATCTTCTTTTGTTTAACACTCTATTTCTCTCTCTTAAAGTATGGATGAGCACAGCTTCTGCCAGCTATTTACTAAGAAATCTACAAAATGCGGCCTGCATATTATGTATTTCCTCACCATCTATTAAACCATGAATATACTTGAAAACACAGTAGTTTCCGAGATAGATATGAAGGCACTATCAAGATAGTAGATGCATAGCAGCAGCAGGGGGGAAATCCTATACAATGCAAGCTAATTTTGAAGCCCCTCCCCCCAACCACCACCAGTGTATTCTAGCAATGTTTAGCCTGAGTTTTTCGAAGGAAGAACTGCCACAGCTGGGGAAAAAATAGTTGCAAAATCCCCCAGAAATGTTAGGACCAAATACTTTAAGCAGAGACAGCCTCAAGAGAAACAAATGTCAGGACTAAAGACAACATATGGCTATTCTTAATCCTTTCAGATTACCTCCAGGATGCATGAGACTGTTTAAGCAATCCCTGTCTTTTCTGGAAGACAAGATATCATCCTCCCCAAAGTATATTATGAATGAACTTATAATTATCCTACTGCAGACTTCTCCTTGGAGGTTTCATCCATAATGTCATCAATCCTTTTTTTGCATGCTATATAAACAAAAACTGTCCTGCAGCACAAAATCAGATGTAGACCACTGTGTTCAAGTTTTTCATGGTGTGCACAAGGTGTCCATCCTGATCATACGATTTTTGCAGTATCCGGCTGCACAATGCCTTTGGATAAATTGAATCCTGACAAGACAGAGGTCCTCCTGGTGAGTCACAAGGCTGAACAGGGTACAGCATTGCAGCCTGTGCTGGATGAGGTTACACTCCCCTTGAATGTGCAGGTTTGTAGCTTGGGAGTCCTCCTGGACTCATCACTGTGTCTGGAACCTCAGGTTGCAGCGGTGGCTAAGGGGGCTTTCACACTATTAAAGCTTGTGTGCCAGCTGCACCTGTACCTTGGGAAGTCAGACTTGGCCACAGTGGTCCACGCTCTCATTACATCTAAGATAGACTACTGCAACGTGCTCTACATGGGGTTGCCTTTGAAGAGGGTTTGGAAGCTTCAAATAGTCCAACGAGAGGCAGCCAGGTTAATAACTGCGGCAACATACAGGGAGCATACAACTCTCATGTTACGTCAGATCCACTGGCTGCCGGTTTGCTACTGGGTACAATTTAAAGTGCTGGCTTAGACCTATAAAGCCCTAAACAGCCTTGGCCCAGTTTACCTGTACGAACCTGGCCCAGTTTACCTGACCCAGTTTACCTGGCCCAGTTTACCTGGCCAAGTCTCCCTTTACGAACCATTGCAAAGACTAAGATCTTTTGTGGTGGTCCTGCCCTCAGTCCCCCCATCGTCACAGGCACATTTGGCAGGGACAAGAGACAGGGGCTTCTCAGTGGTTGTCCCCCAGTTATGGAACTCCCTTCCTGGCAATATTAGAACCACCCCCTCCCTCCTGTCCTTCAGAAGGATGGTGAAGACTTGGCTGTGGGACCAAGCCTTTGGGACACTGTAATGAGGTGTCCTGAGATGGTTTTTAAGAAATGTGTATGGTGCTGATATTTTAATCGTGTAATGAAGTGGCATTGTGTTGTTATTGTATATTTTTTGTATGTTAACACATGTTGTGAACCGGTCCAAATCCCTCTTTGAAGGTGAGAGGGTCGGTATATAAAACCTCGAAATAAATAAATAATAAATGACTGGAAGGCAAAGTGGCATACCACATTTTTGACAGCAGTATATATGTTGTGCTCGCCCTGAGCCCCCTGCAGGGTGAGAAGGGTGGAATATAAAGGTTTTTAATAAATAAATAAATAAATAAGTGCTAGCTCACAAACTGAAGGCAACTAGGACTGAAAGTAGGAGAGATTTTCCCAGGAAAACTCAGTGACAGAGGAAATAGGAGGGTACAAGTTGGTGTTGAAAGAATAACATGTCGGCATAAATCTTGCAAAAACCGAAGTGCTTCCAAATGAGGTCTGGAGGCTAGGAACAATAGGGTCTTTGGTTTATTGGTTTTCATCCTATGAAATGCTCTCCAACAAAAGTTAGCCATGCACCTAGATGCCTATTTCTCATTTTTGAGTAAGGCCTTTCTTGCAGATGACTATTTCCAACCACTGTTTTTACCGATATATAAACAAATATGTGTGTGTGTATTACTTTAAGTCTTGTATTTGTTTGTTTTTGTCTAGTCCATAGTGTTCCAGATGAAATGGCATGGTGTTGTGATGAGCCAGTGCAGTCTGACATGCCAGCATGGTCTAGTAGTTTGAGTTTTGGACTATGACTCCACAAGACCAATCCATGGAAGTCCACTGAGCTGCCTGGAGCAAGTCAATCTCACTCAGCTTCAGAGGAGGACAATGTCAAACCTTCTCTCAACCAATCTTGTCAAGAAAACACCATGATAGGTTCAGTTGAGTCACCATATGCTAGAAATTACCTGAAGGCACAGAACAATAACAGGAGAATAAAACAAAACAATTCAGCAGCACAGCCAGAGATGGATGAAATATCCCATTGCCTTCTTAAGGAACAAAGGGAGAAGAAATCTAGTTCTTCTTGTAGGCACAACATTTTTCATTAGCCTATTACAGTTAAATTCATTCAACCTTGTCCTTCGGCACTTATCTGGTAGCCAAAGGCCAAGCTTGAAAATCATGGGGTTTTACTGACATTATTGAACTACAGCCCTGCATTTCCTAACATCAGGAGGAACAGTTCAACAACATCTAGAGGGTAGCACAATGTCCTCACCTACCACTTAAGTAACTACTGAAGGTGAATGAATTGAAACCTCAGAAAACCAATGAATGGATTGGCAGAAGAGGGATGAAATGTCCCACCTCCAGCCAACCAGATGCCAAGCAGGGCAGAAAAGCTCTTTCCTCTCTGGCCACTCGTGTGCCAGTCCCTATAGGCAAGCTACTAATGTCAATAGTCTTTGTACTTATGGCCATATTAGCCATAAAGTCGTCCAAAATAAGGTACTCTCTTCCGACTGATTACAAACCCGCAACTGGAAAGGAAATGGACCTCCAGCTCGGCTAAGAAACAAAAGGTTATAAAGAGGATGCCTAGAGGGGGACCAGATTCTGCGCTAATGGTGTTCCTCTTAAATACTTCCCGTGTAGTAATTACTGT
>NW_026847549.1:7157026-7253241 GCF_025583915.1 Anolis sagrei ordinatus | reverse complement strand
AGGCCTGACACATCTGGACTTCAAGGTCTTGTCTCGGATCCTCTGAGAATATCTAGTTTGCCAGTTTTCACTCCCTGTGTTCTCAAGTCTAATCTATTCTCCCTGGAAAACTCCCCATCTTCCCAAGGCCTTTTCTCAAGGCAGCTGGAACTTTCACTTTCCCTCGTTGCCTGGGAATGAGCTGAAGAATCCAAAACATCAGTCTCGTCCACCTGCAATTTTCTCCGATCACTCACAGACTACTCACTTTGAAACTTATCATCCTCCTCGTCCTCTGAACATTCTGAAAGATCCTTTGATGCTTGCCAGACTAAAACAGCCACATTTTTTGGGGGAAGAATCAATGAAATACAGTACTGGGTTGTTGTAGGTTTTTTTGGGCTAATACAGTATTGTTCTCATTTGATCTAGTAAAGCTTCTAGGATCTTCCCAACTGCTCCAGTTGATTGCCAACTGCTCTACAGTAGGATGCATACAATTATATCCCTTCTCACACATTTAATTTTAAGATCTCAACCAGGCAGCTATGTCTTGCCAAAACCATTCCTTCCTATAACACAAGGCGTGCGGAACTCCAGCAGGTCTGGAAGCTTGTTTTCTCTCCCTCACATCTTCTGATGTGAGGCCTATAAATTGCTTATTTGATAAAACAAACAAACAGAGTAGACTTCCCCCATGAGCTTGCCCAGGCCCTGAGTTCCCTAGGTGAGACCTTTTCTCAGTTCCATCACATTCACAGGTATGGCTGGTTAGGATGTGAGACTGAGCCTTCTTCATGGCCTTACTTAGGTTTTCTAAGCTTCTCTGCACCTTTTTAAAGTCAGATACCAAGAGACTTACTCCTCTGAGCTGACAGGTCAATTGGAGCTTTTGGGGGAGGGGGGAACATACTAAGTTTGTGAAAAGTGAAGTGTGGTGTTGGAAAAAAAAGGTCACAAACTTAAACAAAGACCAATGAATGGGCCTTACAGCAAATAAAATCTGAATTCCGATTTAACATGAAGATGATTAAGCTGAAACTGTCATAGGGTTACTATGGGACTTTCATACATTTGGACATACCATGAGGTGACATGACTCCCTGGAAAATATCATAATACTTGGTAAAATGGAAGGCAGCAGGAAAAGAGTAAGACGTCATTTCTGGTGGATTAATTGAATATTGAAGCCCCAGCTGCTCCGAGTTTTCAAGATCTGAGCCAGGTAGATGGCAGCCAGGACTCTTGGAGGTCTCTCACTTGATAACAAAGTCATCCCCAAACATTTTCCATTACTTAGCAGTTCTCCTTTATATTGCCATCTCATCCATGCATGCCTAGCTTCACCTGAGATTTACTGTGCAGAGAAATCTATCCCATCTGCATGTATTTAATTTACCTATCAACTATCTACTAACATTATGGTGTATGGCGGCTCAAGGATAGTAGACAAGGTTCATATTTAACCTATGAAACTAAACTAGATAGCACAATGAGACTACCTCTGGAAGGAAGGGAGGGAGGGCACCACCCAATTAAAATGCACTCAGCAATGAAATCAACTTAGAAGCCAAATGCCTGGCTGAATATTGTGGTATTGCTTCCTGATGGAAGTCAAGAAAGAATTGGGTAGCTGGCCAAGATACTGCCAAATGTGTCTCAGATGATGGCTGGCTAGAAAGAAGTTCCCTTCTAAAGGCACAGTTATATTGTCTGAAGTCTTCTAGAAGAGTAGTTTCCCGTCTTTGGCCTCCATGTGTTTGGGACTTCATTTCCTATTATCCTCAGCTTGCCAACTCTCAGGAATTCTGAGAGCCAAAGTTCAAAAACACCTGGAGGATGAAATATTAGAAATCACAGTTTTAGGGCTTTATATTTGTTACCAGGAGTTTGAATTGCACCTGGAGACAGGCCTGTAGCCAGCGAAGCTGTTGTAACTAATGAGTGACCTGCTCTGCACCATGAATGTAATATTGTCTTATGTTGGAAGGTAACCACCAAGGAAAACTAGAGGTAATAATAATATAATATACTTTATTTTTATTCCGGGACTCAGGGCAGATTACAGTACATATATATGGCAAATATATATGGCATGGCTGCTCGATTGGTCTGACCCATTTGCTACTCACCTTCGATGGTGCTGCCCTATCTCCTTCACCTACCGTTAAGAGCTTGGGTGTCGTTTTGGATTTGCAGCTGACAATGGAAGCTCAGGTCGCTGCTGCCAGCAAACAGGCCTTTTTCCATCTACGACAAGCGAGGCAATTGGCACCCTACCTATCTGATGAGGCTCTGGCAACAGTCATCCATGCCACGGTCACATCTAGGCTGGACTATTGCAACGCCCTGTATGTTGGCCTTCCGATGTCTACGACCCGAAAGCTCCGTATTGTTCAGAATGCGGCAGCCAGGCTACTCACAAGAACACCCATGAAATGCCATATAACACCAGTGTTGTGGCATTTGCATTGGCTTCCAACTGATTACCGTGGTCTATATAAGATGCTAGTTCTGACCTTTAAAATTCTTTACGGCCAGGGTCCATCATATCTTAGGGACCGTCTCTCATTCTCCCATCATTGGAGGTCGCAACGACCATCCCAACGTGACTTACTTTATATACCGGGCCCTAGAGAAGTGCACTTGGAAAGGACCAGACAGAGCTTTTTCTATTTCTGCCCCTGCCTTATGGAATTCCTTGCCGCCCTATATGAGAGCCATTCGTGAGTTAGGGCCTTTTACCCTAGCACTTAAGACCTGGCTTTTTACTAGAGCTTTTGATCTTTGTTAATTTTATCAATATCTGTATGTATGTATTTTTATCCTTTACAATTTAGCTTGTAAATCGCCTAGAGCATCTTGGATGGAGGGCGATTAATAAGTAATTAAATGATGATGATGATGATGATGATGAAATATTCAGTGCCAATTTACATTTAACAAAGACAGGCAGTACATAAACAGAGGTAAAAGCTTCCATCTTTTCCATCTCCGGCATCTGGAGGCTGTGCTTGACTCCAGCCACAGGGAGGTGCTGTTGCTCCATCTTCCATGCCGAGAAGCTTTGTTGTCCTTAGATGCTCTCCTGATCAATTCACCGGCATGTCCACATGGGCACTTTTTATTATCTTCTTGCCAAAG
This sequence comes from Anolis sagrei ordinatus, assembly GCF_025583915.1. Classification (NCBI taxonomy): domain Eukaryota; kingdom Metazoa; phylum Chordata; class Lepidosauria; order Squamata; family Anolidae; genus Anolis; species Anolis sagrei. The sequence goes on along the minus strand of NW_026847549.1, from coordinate 7,250,118 downwards.
CGGTACCTATTTATCTACTCACATTGCTGTTTTCGAACTGCTAGTTGAGCAGAAACTGGGGCTGACAGTCCATACTCATCCCAATCCAGCTTGAACTGTTGACCTTTCGATCGGCAAGATTTTCTGCAGCTGGCAGTTTAACCCACTGTGCTTAAGCCCGGGATCTTCTGGTAGGCCTTGAAAACAATCCTTCCTAAAAGATACACAGTCCAAACAAGGACTGTGAATCAGAGTTAATGATACTGTCCTAGATGGCTCAAGGTTCCTACATAAATGTGGAGCAGGTTCGTACTTTTCTAACCATGTGGCTATAGCCTTGTGTATTGCTCTAATTCAGAACTTGCATGCTCTTAGCCCTGGCAGGCAAAGGAAGCCGAAAGGTCTCAGAGCCCCATTACTTTTTAGTTGGGAATGGCATAAATGTTGTTTCCTGATTTCTCCCCAGCCTCTATTACTTAGGTGGATTCAGCAATACAGAGGGAAGCTGCTCTTTAATCTTCCTGCCACTTAATACAAGCTTTTAACTTTCATTTCCCAAGTCTTCATATTTTGTTGCTTTGCTAGCCCCCTGTGGCCAAAGCAAATACCTCCCTAATTAATTTTAATAATAGAGAGACTCATTAGCGACGCGTGCTGGTCTGCTGGGAGAGGCCATGATTGAGATTGATTCTGGGGACACACGCAGAAAACCCTTTATTCGAGGTGGTGGGGGTCTTTCTTCCAGAAAAGGAGGACATCGAGAATCAGTCGAGCATGATAGGGCGGGCCTGTGTGAAGGAGAGATAGAGCATACAGTGGTGAGGTTAGCGTGTTTCATTCTTAATAGTTCAACTATTACGAAAATTAGTAATTTAAATCAGATCAATACATTTGTATATTTGAGTTAGAGAAACTTGCTTCCCCTGTGAACATTTGTATATGGTCTTTTTGAACAGAGAATGGCCATTACCAGGGAGAGTAGGAATGCTGCAATGGCCTTTGGATAACCATGGCGAGTGGACTGCGCTTCCCCAGTCCCATCATGTGAAACTGGGTCAAATCTGGTCATTATTTGGATGGGAGATCACCAGTAAAAACTGCATGGTGTAGGCTCTATATCAGAGGAAGAACCACGTTGCTTATGAAAATCATTGTGGTGGCCCCTCACCTATAGAACTCTTTCCCCTGTGACTATAAATCAGTAGGCAACTTCAAGGCATGTACACACAGACAGACAGATTGTTTCCTAACATTATATTCATTGACTTATTTATTAAAAGATGAATACCCTTATATTAAAAGATGGGCCTGTAAAGCCCTAATGGGTTTGGCCCAGCTTACCTATCCGAATGTATCTCCCCCTATGAACCATCTCAGAGATTAAGATCGTCCGGGAACCTATGAACCATCTCAGAGATTAAGATCATCCTGGGAGGCCCTGCTCTCAGTCCCGCTTTCTTCGCAGGCGTAACGTGGGAACAAAAGACCGGGCCTTCTCAGTGGTGGCCCCTCACCTATAGAACTCCTTCCCCAGTGACTAGAAATCAATAGGCAACTTGAAAGCATGTACACACAGACAGATTGTTTCCTAACATTGTATTCATGGATTTACTTGTTAAAAGATGAATACCCTTATATTAAAATATATGGTAGATGACCAAAACAAGTTGAACTGTTTAATACAATAAAAATAAATCAACAAAAACAGATAAAGATATTTATTGTGGAAGGCTTTCACGGCTGGAATCATTGGATTATTGTAGCTTTTTCGGTCTGTATGGCCACGTTGTAGAAGCATTTTCTACTGATATTTCACCTGCATCTATGGCAGGTATCCTCAGAAAATGTGAGGTCTCACAACCTCTGAGAATGCCTGCCATAGATGCAGGCAAAACATCACGAGATAATGCTTCTAGAACATGGCCATACAGCCTGAAAAACCTAAAACAACCTAGATAAAGATAGATTTGAAATGTTTTTTTTAAACCAACCAATCACATACCACAGTATTTTGGATGAATTAATGAGGTCCAAATGATTTGATGAATAACCAAGTTTTACCTTGTCACCTAATCGAAATGAATGTTGATGCCAATTGGGTCTCCAAAGGAAAGGCATTCCACAATTGGCGTGCCATGGTTAAGATGGCCCCTGAACACACTTAACTAGACTTATTGATGGAACATAGAAGAAGTCCCTTCAGCCAGATCTCAAGCCTCAGGCAGACACATATGTTGAGAGGCCCTTCTAGAGATCCAAAGCACTTAGGACTTTGGACCTCTAGAAGGGCCTCTCGCCATATGTCACCTTGAATTCAGTTTGGAAACATATTGACAGCCAGTACAATTCTTTTTAGTATTACATGCTGTCTATATGATACCCTAATCAGCAGTCAAGCCGTGCATTGTGCATTAGCTGCAGCTTCCAAGTTTCTTCAAGGGCCGCTCCATGTGGAAAAAATTGCAGTAGTCTGATCAAGAGGTTGCCACATGGAGCGGCCCTTGTATGAGCTACTCTGGGCAGGTTACCTATGACCAGAAAAGTTGAAATATTCTGAGCCACCGAGTCCATTTGGGACAGGGATGGATCTACAACAGGCATGGGAAAACTTTGGCCCTCCAGGTGTTTTGGACTTCAACTCTTAAGCAGCTGAGGGGGAAAAGGAAGGGGCCTGAGGCTGTTAGGAATTGTGGGAGCTGAAGTCAAAAACACATGGAGGGCCAAAGTTTGATCATGGCTGATCTAGAAGCACTCCCAAGCTACGCATCAGGACTTTCAGGGTTAGTGCACCCCTATTCAATATAGGCTGTGTTTACCCAAATCTTGGGTTCAAAGATCACTAGGGTCTCCATTAGAATCCAGCTACAGTCTGTTAGCCCTTGTGAAGCCCGTTACAACATTCAGAGACTCCTTGTAGTCCAGCATTAGCACAGTTTTAGGAGCTAAGAAGTTCTTTAGAAGATTGTGGGCCAATGATAGGGTTGCCCAGTGAAATAAGAGGCTGAACTTTGGTGCCTTCAAGGGTGGTGTAGAGTAAGTTGTTTCATCAGGTGAAGCTTATGTGACAAGTGATACCTATTGAAACCACCTTCTCTGCTCAGTTATTAAAGATATGGGAGCCACGTACCTGAATTCACCTAGTAATCCTAGCCAATCATCTGTCTCAGTGACCGATCACAATTGATTGCTACGAGGGTAAGGAATGTATGGCTTACCTTTGACCGATGGGGAAGTAGGATGGGAAGGAACCACGTATTCTTGCGGCCCTTGAAAAAAGAGACTGAGCTTTAAAAGATAATGGAATGCAACGTAATGTCGTAACATTTGCCATGTTCCACTTGGCTAAGGAGATGTTCCATGCATTCCTAACTACTGACATTTTCAAGAAATATTAAATTATAAGCTCTCATTAATGCCGGATTTGCTCATTCATCAAAGCTATTCTTATACCACCTGCTGGTTTTCCTTTTTTCTCCTCTCTCTTCCTCTCTTCTTCCCCTTTCACTGTCTCTCATTATAACTCTCTCTCTGCTCCTTGGACTCAGCCACTTCCAAGACCACTGAGCAATCATTTGAAGGAGAATTATTTAACTCTTTAGCTATCTAAACATGAGCTCGGTCTTTGCAGAGTCAAGAAATAATTAGCTAGCCAATTCCGAAGGGGCCCGACCTGCTGTAAAATCAGCATTTGCTGCAATGTTCCTGCCAATGATGTTGCAGAGCCTAAATGAAAAGTGAGCTTATTTGGGGAGTGCTGCAGCTCCTTCTCCCTTTACATTGTTGGTGTACATGTTACCTGCCTCTGCAGCCCTGGCCAAATGCATTCTTCCAAGATGTCTGTAATCAAACTCTGAAGCCGATGCGATTGCACTTGATTTTTGAAATACAGGCAGTCCCCAAGTTACAAACATCTGACTTATAAACAACTCCTACTTAAGCACAGGGGTGAGACAACAGGAAGTGAGAGAAATCTACTCCTAGGAAGGGAAATCCTGCAGTAAATAACACCTAGAAACAAGGAAATTCCAGAAAAGAAACAATCAGGGCCAACTCATCACCTCCTAACAAAGGATTCCCCCAGGCAGTAAGAAGCCAGACCTTTAAACTGCTAGGCCTTTATATGCTAATCAAGGTGACTGCATTTACATCTACCTCAAGCAGGCATCCTCAGAGGTTGTGAGGATTCCCCCAGGCAGTAAGAAACCACACCTTGAAACTGCTAGGCCATTAAATGCTAATCTAGGTGGCCAGTTGAAACATTCACACCTACATCCAACAGATAAGAGTTCTTTCTCCCACCCTGGACATTCCACAGATATATAACCCCACTTGCCTAGTTTCCAACAGACCTCATAACCTCTGAGGATGCCTGCTATATACATAAATAATGCAACTCAAGCTGCCCAATTGCAACACAACCTCTGAACATGCCTACCACAGATGTGGGTGAAACATCAGGAGAGGATGCTTCTGGAACATGGCCGGACAGCCCGGAAAACACACAACAACCCAGTGATTCTAGCCATGAAACCAATCTTGTTTGTAACTTGTGGACTGTCTGTACTTTCAGCAGAAGTTTGGTTGGAAGGCAAACTTTCCACAGATGTCTTCTGCACCCATGACACACGCTTGTTCGCTCCATCAGATGCTAACACTTGTCTTGAGCCTTTTCGTGTGAGCAGTGAAGGCCTTGTAAGGGATGCTCATAGTAGAGAAGGATTGCTGCTCCACGCAACAGTCCTGGCTAAATGTATCCTGTTTTCCAAGAAGGCTTCAAAGGGGCCTTTTATGTCACTGTGTCCACATCTTCTTCAATGGGCTGGACTCTTATCACTCACTCCAGGGGTGGAGACCCTTTTCAGTAATGTATTTTCCAAGCTTAGAAGGGACTGCAGAAAATGCATGTTGTATTCCATGAGAAATGGGAGTTTGAAAGATGTTTTAAGGTTATTGCAGCCAAATATGTGCTGAGTGCAGCCGTGCTTATGTACAGAGATATATTTTGGTCAGTGTCATTCTTTTGCTTGAAAGTTGCAGCTCATATACAGCAAGAAAGGCAAAATAAGAAAGTAAGCCTTTATTTTTCTTCCTATTTGGCTTACTAGTTTCCAAGTCCCTGCTTTCTTCTGAACCTGGTAGTCATGTCTTTTGCTGAATGGGGGCTTTAAAAATATCAGAAATTGCCCATAGAGGTTTGGAAGACATTTGATACAAACAATCCGGGAATGACAAATATAGATATCATTAAAGCTTGGGGTTTTTCTTGGATTCATCGCTCAGCCTGGAACCCCAGGTTTCGGCGGTGGGCAGGGCAGCATTCGCACAATTAAAACTTATGCGCCAGCTGTGCCCATATCTTGGGAATTCAGACTTGCCACAGTGATCCATGCTCTGGTTACATCCTGAGTAGACTACTGCAACGCACTCTACATGGGGTTGCCTTTGAAGACTGTTTGGAAGCTTCAAATGGTCCAATGGGTGGCAGCCAAATTGCTCACCGGAGCGGCGTACAGGGAACATACAACTCCCCTGTTACGTCAGCTCTACTGGCTGCCAGTCTGCTTCCGAGCACAATTCAAAGTGCTGGCTTTAGCTTCTAAAGCCCTAATGGGTCTGGCCGAGCTTACCTATCCGAATGTATCTCTCCCTATGAACCATCTCAGAGATTAAGATCGTCCGGTGAGGCCCTGCTCTCGGTCCTGCTTCCTTCGCAGGCGTGACTGGGGGAACGAAAGACAGGGCCTTCTCAGTGGTGGCCCCTCGCCTATAGAACTCCTTCCTCAGTGACTTTGGATCAGTCCCCTCCCTCCTTGCCTTTAGAAGAAAGGTAAAAACTTGGCTGTGGAATCAGGCCTTTGGAGAATAGTGCAGTGCAATTAACAGATCTGGAATATATTGATTGACTATGGAACGGCTGGGACTATGACTATGAACGGCATGATTTTAATATGGAATGGAATATTTTTAAATGTTTAATCTGTTTTTAATTTTAATCTGTTTTAATTTTATTTTTTGGAATTAAATTACTCAATGCCTACATAGAGGCATTGAGTAATTGCCTCTATGTAAGCCACCTTGAGTCCCCTTCAGGGTAGAGAAAGGCAGGGTATAAATAGAGTAAATAAATAAAAATAAATAAATAATAAGTAATTTGGGGTCCTCTCTAATTGTGGTCATAAGATACTTTTCTACTTGACCCAAGTGTGACTGTTGCAATTGCCCACCTAGATTACCATTGAATAGCCTTGTAGCTTCAAACCCTGCCTGCGGGAAACCTTTGTTGGGAGGTGTTACTTGGTCCAGACTGTTTCATGTCTAGAATTCCTCTGTTTTGTGATTACCATTGAATAACCTTGAAGCTTCAAACCCTGGCTTCTTCCTGCCTGCAGGAAACCTTTGTTGGGAGGTGTTACTTGGTCCAGACTGTTTCATGCTGGAATTCTTCTGTTTTGTGATTACCATTGGATAGCCTTGCAACTTCAAACCCTGGCTTCTTTCTGCCTACGGGAAACCTTTGTTGGGAGGTGTTACTTGGGCCAGACTGTCTGGAATTGCTCTGTTTTGAGATTACCATTGAATAACCTTGCAGCTTCAAACCCTGGCTTCTTCCTGCCTGCAGGAAACCTTTGTTGGGAGATGTTACCTGGCCCAGACTGTTTCATGTCTGGAATTCCTCTGTTTTGTGATTACCATTGAATAGCCTTGCAGCTTGAACCCCTGGTTTCTTCCTGCCTGAGGGAAACCTTTGTTGGGAGGTGCTACCTGGCCCAGACTGTTTCATGTCTGGAATTCCTCTGTTTTGTGGTTACCATTGAATAGCCTTGCAGCTTCAAACCCTGGCTTCTTCCTGCCTGTGGGAAACCTTTGTTGGGAGGTGTTACCTGGCCCAGACTGTTTCATGTCTGGAATTCCTCTGTTTTCTGAGTTCCACAGCAAAGTGTGGCCGAGTAGAGCTAATAAATGAATAAATATTGAACTGGGCAAGGAATTCTGGACATTGTAGTCCAAATCAGTACGAAAGCTGGCTTTGGAAAGGGAAAGCAGTCCTGTGAAGTCATTAGGAAGAGGAATTGGACAAAAAACTGGAACCTCCTGCCCGTGCCTGCCAATGCTGATGGGCCTTTAGCTAGTAATTAACAGCAAGATAAATGCACTTGTATCTCTTCTTACCTGAAATGGATGGTCGATCCAAGCTTTGCCTTCTGTTTCTCTGTCCCGAACAGCAGGAATGTTGGCTGACATCTTTTGACAGTGTTTTTCCCTCCCACATTCCCCCTCCTCAGCCATATCTTCTCCAAAAGCTTGAAACGGCCTCCTTTTGTTCCCTGCATCACAAAATGACAGAAGCCCCTCTCCCTCCCTCAAGGGAAGTGTTTGGGGGATGACAGTCCCCCGTTGCCTCTTCCTTATTCACCTGCTCAGGTGAGCTGATCCCTACTCCCCGAAGACCCATCTGCTTTCATATGCTTTGGCCCGATGCCTCTTGGCAGCCAGGCCGGCTGTGGTTGACGGCTTCCATCTGAAAGGGGCTTCCATAATTGCTCGTTCTGTTCGGAGACTCTGTCAGTGACAGATGGTCACACTGAATGTTTAAAATGTTCGGGACCTCTGGATGCTCCTTATGCTTCGGAGTGCCAAGCTTTGCCAACATTATCAGTGGAGGGGGTGTATCGAAAAGGGGGAACTCTCCACATCGCGGTTCCTCCCCCAAACCTTCTGACAAACTCCATTTGGTGCTGGGTTTTCTCTCTGTGTGTAATTTATTTATTCTTTTCCAGTGAATTACCATTTCTTTCCTTGGGCTCCCCCTTCCTTCCTTAAAGAAAGCATCAATATGTTAGTACAGACTGGCATAGAGCAAATGCCAACTGCTCATGAGGAAGTGTGAATGGCATTATTTTCTCTCCTCCCCCCCCCCCCCCCCAACCCCATTTTGGCACATATGGTCTAGAGATGGGTTTTGGGGGCAGTAGGGAGGCATGCTTGCCATTTTGGCAAGACAATTCAAAGCCCATTTTGCTTTTAGGGTTATTGGAAAATGCATTACACCCTTTGTGCAGTTCATGCTCACCTCTCTCTCTGAAACCCAGAGATAGTGTGCATGAAATTAATGGACCATTTTTTGAAACATATTAAGATAGAAGGTTAGTCACAATACAGCAGAAGCTGTGCCAGTTAGACTGACTCCAAAGCCTAATTCACTGGCTGCTTCCTTGGAAAATAGACACAGCCTGGCATCTAGAAGATACTCTAGAACAGTGGTTCTCACCCTTCCTAATATCCCTATGAACCATCTTGGAGATTAATACAGTTCCTCATGTTGTGGTGACCCCCAACCATAACATTAATTTTGTTACTACTTCATAACTGTAATTTTGCTACTGTTTCCAAGTGCTTCTAGTTTCATGTTCCAAGTTTTGCTAGGCTCTTTATCTGTGTATTAGATTTTCATGCTGCCTTGTTCTATGGATTGTATACCTTTGGATCTTGTGTTTTACCTTTGTGCCTTGCAGCTCATGGACTATCTTTTATATATACACTATACTGTTTTTACCAATTTACTGCTTTGCTTACATAGCTATATAAATAAAAATGTAATGTTCGTTTGTGGGATTAACAGAACTCAAAAACCACTGGGTGAATTGACACCAAATTTGGACACAAGACACCAACCAAAGCAATCTATGTCCTTCACTCAAAAAACACTGGAAAACACAGCGGAAGGGTCTTCAAAAGCCGATTATATATATATATATAATCTCACCGCATGCGCAAAACCACATATATACGCACAGACACATATGTCACAGTCAAATCCAGGGAGCGGCATGAGCTCCAACTGCTAGCCCCAGCTTCTGCCAACCTAGCAGTTCTAAAACATGCAAATGTGAGTAGATCAATAGGTACCGCTCCGGCGGGAAGGTAACGGCGCCCCATGCAGTCATGCCGGCCACATGACCTTGGAGGTGTCTACGGAGGAATCCCACTGGAGCATTGCAGCGCACCCAAATACCTGGGAGTCACTCTGGACCGTGCTCTGACCTACAAGAAGCACTGCCTGAACATCAAGCAAAAAGTGGGTGCCAGAAACAATATCATACGAAAGCTGACTGGCACAACCTGGGGATCACAACCAGATACAGTGAAGACATCTGCCCTTGCGCTGTGCTACTCTGCTGCTGAGTATGCATGCCCAGTGTGGAACACATCTCACCACGCTAAAACAGTGGATGTGGCTCTTAATGAGACATGCCGCATTATCACGGGGTGTCTGCGCCCTACACCACTGGAGAAATTACACTGCTTAGCCGGTATTGCACCACCTGACATCCGCCGGGAAGTAGCAGCCAATAGTGAAAGGACCAAGGCAGAGACATCTCCAGCTCATCCCCTGTTTGGGTATCAGCCAGCACGTCAACGACTTAAATCAAGACATAGTTTTCTAAGATCTACAGAGACACTTGCTGGAAAACCTCAGCAAGAGAGAGTCCAAAAGTGGCAGGCTCAAACCCAGAACCTCAACCAATGGCTGATACCAAATCTTGGGCACACAGAGGACTGGGCGACCTGGAAGGCGCTGAACAGACTGCGCTCTGGCACCACGAGATGCAGAGCCAACCTTCAGAAATGGGGCCACAAAGTGGAATCCTCGACATGCGAGTGTGGAGAAGAGCAAACCACTGACCACCTGCTGCAATGCAACCTGAGCCCAGCCACATGCACAATGGAGGACCTTCTTGCAGCAACACCAGAAGCACTCCAAGTGGCCAGATACTGGTCAAAGGACATTTAACCAACTACCAAACTCACAAGTTTTGTATTTTGTCTGTTTGTTTGCTTTGTTCTGTTAGAAATGTAATATAATGGACTGGTTGCTCTGACACGACAAATAAATAAATACCTTGGATATGTCTACGGACAACACCGGCTCTTTGGCTTAGAAATGGAGATGAGCACCACCAGCCTGAGTTGGACACAACTGGACTTAATGTCAGGGGAAAACCTTTACCTTTACCCTACACAAATATATACACATACAAAACACAGACTGGGCCACAGCAACGCATGGCAAGGGACAGCTAGTATTCTTCATAAACTGCTTGCTGATTATATCAAGCTGGTGTGGTGTTTAAGATCAGGGGTGTTCCTGCTCTGGAGTACAACACTCAAGGACTTCCAAAAGAACTTTGTAAGGTCTTGGAATCATACTTTGCCAGCTTCTTCCATAATGCTTATTAATTGAAAGGCAATGATTGGAATTGGCAAGCTAGGGTATGCAGTAGACAGGAACTGTGTTATTTCAGCCGTGATCTTAGCCCTACTTTAAGCCAACTGCATTTGGACCAAACCCCAAGTCTTTCTACTCTTGATTCAAGCCTATCTCTTGAGGATTCTTCTTCTTCCTTCTGATCTTTTATTCCCACAATGCATGGTGTCTACCACCCAGCAACTCAATCAATTGTTGTAAGATGCTGGCAGATTTCAATTAAAATTAATCCCCCTATTTCGTTTTTTACAAAACCCCACTAAAATACGCACCCCCTAGGGTCCTCTTCATATCTGTGCCAAATTTCAGGTGTCTGGGTTTAATCGTCTTGGAGCTATGGCAGGAATAGTCTTTCTCTTTCATTTCCCCCCTATGATTACAGATTTGATCAAAACTCACATATTGAGAAAGACTCTTGGACTCTTAGGAGCCAGATTTGTGATGTGTATTGATGACGACCATTTCTCTCTGGGGTTCCACAAAGACGTAGTTGTGGAGGGTAACATTTCTTTTAAAAAGGAAAAAAAGGCAGAAAAGCTATTGGACATGGTTTCCCTTTGAGCCTGGTGCTAATGACTCACTCCAGGATATGCAGGTAGAGGAAAAAGTCATAATGACCGTATGCATTCAACCATACAAGGTGTTTTCTCTGTGTGTGTGTGTGTGTCTGTCTGTCTGCGAGTATGCTGCGTTTCCTAGCATTTAGTTACTGCAGCAAATCAAAGTAATATAGAATTTAAGAAGTTGGCACTTCGATCCATCACACCAAGCAATCTATTTTTGCTGTTACTGAATCCTTCTCAGGGCCTGAAAATGATGAAAACTTTAATAACTTTTTGCCTGCACACATTCTCCCTCTGGGCCTGTGGTAAATATCAGGTATTAAGATACTGTTGAAATTAACTTGAAAACATAAAAATGTAAGACGTTTCCTCCTCTTCTTCGTCTCCCATCCTCCGAGTGAAGGAAAAGGTATGGCTTCATGACACCCTTCCTCATAATGCGGGAGCCCCCTCCCTAGAAAAGGCTGCCTGCCTTGAAGAGCTCTTGTTAATCTGAAAATAAACCAGAAGGATTACATAAATAATGAAAGAGCTAAAAATGCTGTAGTTTTGTAATGTAGATGAAGACAAGGTGTCATGTCAGGATTGTATTTGCATATTGGAACGATTTAGTTATCATGCTGTCTCCTCGAAAGAAGCCAAAAGGCTATGAATATTCATAGGTTTCAATTAAAATATTAATGACACGCCACTACTTCTGTGGTCTTGGAGCATCCATAAATAGTTTTGTTCCGACTGGGTAAAGATGGGGGAATCGGGTAGAAAAGAAGCAAGAGCGTGGCACACCTACGGCTGGGACAACAGTGTGTTGAAGGAGTGAAGAATTGGGCAATTAATATGTACACTTTGCGATGTAGCTGCTAAAGCTAGGCAAATATTGGCTGTGCTAGAATTCCAGCAAAGTATTTATAAGGCAATCATTTATTTGAGAGAAGAGATATGCGCAGGTACACTTAGAACTTGTTTCTGTTTTTTCTTCAAGTGTTTCTTGAAAACGGCTCGGAAATTTCAGTTAGTCCAAAGGGCCGCGGCCAGGATGTTAACCGGTGCTCCCTACAGAGAGAGGTCAACCCTCCTGTTCAGGGAGCTCCATTGGCTGCCGTTCATTTTCCGGACCCAATTCAAGGTGCAGGTGCTTACCTACAAAGCCCTAAACGGTTTGGGACCCGCTTACCTGCGTGACCGCATCTCTGTGTACGTTCCCTTCGTTCATCTGGAGAGGCCCTACTCACGATCCCACTTGCGTCACAAGCGCGGTTGGTGGGGTCGAGGGACAGGGCCTTCTCTGTGGTAGCCCCCTGACTCTGGAATACCCTTCCCAAGGACATCAGACAGGCCCCAACGTTGGCAGTCTTTAGGAAGAGCTTGAAGACTTGGCTATTCCGGTGTGCCTTTCCAGAATAGGAAACCCCAGCAACATGTCCCAAAAGCACTTTACTAGAGACTTAAGATTGTCCGCACACTGCACTTACCCAAAAATCCTTATATTTCAACTGTCATACTCAGCACTTTTAATCTGTACCCATCTACACTTGGCCCGGCCTTAGTTTTATTGTGCTACGGTGTATTGTTTTTACTGTTTATTGTTATTGTTTAATGTTTTGATTTGCTTTATGGTTTATGTGTGTTGTTGTTTTATTTAGGCCTTGGCCTTTGTAAGCCGCATCGAGTCCTTCGGGAGATGCTAGCGGGGTACAAATAAAGTTAATAATAATAATAATAATTTCTGGGATAGAGGATATTCATTTATCAGCACTATGTTCTGCATTTGATTACTTACTTACTTACTTACTTACTTACTTACTTACTTACTTAGGTGATCCCTCGTTGTCCGAGTAGGGTAATCCTCCAGGGTGGGCCCGTAGATGACTATGGAACCCTATTCTTGATCTGCATCTTCTTCTGCAGTGAGGGCATTCGTTTCCAGATGGAAGACGGTCCCGGTTAGGGTTGGCTTGACTCGCCTTCCTCTTGGCACGTTTCTCTCTTTCACCCTCCATTCGTGCCTCTTCAAATTCTGCAGCACTGCGGGTCACAGCTGACCTCCAGCTGGAGCGCTCACAGACCAGGGTGCGTCAAGATCAAATAGCCAAACTCAACCCTAAACCACTCTCTTCCTGAAGGGATGCAATTGACCACATTATCTTGTCCAGCTTGACAGTGCTTCAGATCTCAGTTGTCTGCAGTTTCTCCCTCTAATTTAAAGTTAAGGGGTTCAGTTATTTGGGTCATTTGTAGCTCAATTTATTCATTTGATGCAGGATATTAGCAGTTGTTAATTAGAGGTCCTTCCAACTCGGGGATATTGCTTTCTTGACTGAGTTAAGTCGTCTATGTCTTCCATTTTTCTTACTGCCTTCCACTTTTCTCATCATCACTTTTTGTCACGATGACTCATGTTTTCTCTTGCTTTGGCCAAACTATTCTATGTTCCTGATATTCCCTTCCAAATTTAGTCCCTGAACTAGGGATATGGGAACTTTCTGATCCTAGTGGGGCTGCCCTTGAAAACGGCCCGGAAATTTCAGATGATCCAACGGGCGGCAGCCAGGTTGTCAACTGGGGCTCCTTACAGGGAGCGGTCAACCCTCCTGTTCAAGGAGCTCCACTGGCTGCCATTCATCTACCGGACCCAATTCAAGGTGCAGGTTCTTACCTACAAAGCCCTGAACGGTTTGAGACCTGCTTACCTGCGTGACCGCATCTCTGTATAAGAACCCACACGATCCCTTCGATCATCCGGAGAGGCCCTGCTCTCGATTTCACCAGCATCGCAGACGCGATTGGTGGGGACGAGAGAGAGGCCTTTTCGGTGGTGGCCCCTCATCTCTGGGACTCATTCCCTAAAGATATCAGACAGGCCCCAACTCTGGCAGTCTTCAGGAAGAGCTTGAAGACGTGGCTGTTCCAGTGTGCCTTCCCGGAATAATGTTCCCACAGCACTTTGTCCTCCAAAGCACTTTACATTTCTTTAGGTCTGCTCATATGCCCTTCCACAAACACCAGTATCACCTTTCGTCCGTGTCCCAACATTATTTCCAATTTTAACTCTACATTTGGCCTTCCCACTGTTTTTAATTGTGTGTTGTCTTATTGATAATGTTGTATATTTTATGGTCTATGTTTTTTAATTGCTTGTATTGTTGTTATTATTGCTTGTATTGTTGTGTTTTGGGCTCGGCCTCATGTAAGCCGCACTGGGTCCCTGGGGGAGATGATAGCGGGGTACAAATAAAGTATTATTATTATTATTATTATTATTATTATTATTATTATTTTCCTGGAAGTCACTGTCATCAGATTTGTTTTGCGTCGTCATCATCTCTGCCTCTGCTCTTGATAATCTGCTTGGAACATTTACAGTGCTTTGTTTCAAGGTGCCCCAATCTATCTCGCACCATCGCAGCTCACTATCTCTTCAATCACGCAGCTCTTGCCGCTCAATCAGTAGTAAAACAAAATCGAATATTGCGAAGGATGATAAGCAGAAGTTAGGACAAGATAAGACCGAAACAATGTTGATCTTGCAGAAAATAAAATTGGTCTCTGAAGCTTAATTGGTGCTTTTATGTTATATTCCAAATACTTCCAATCCTTCCCACTGTAAATAAGGTTGGAGGTCTGGGAACATGTTTCCCTGAAGTCTGTCTTAGATGTAAAGTATAGTTGTCTATTTTTACTAGTTTTTCGAGCAGAGAGGATCAAGTTGGAAAAGCAGAAATCCCCAGAAAGATTTAACGAATTTAGGGAATCTTGTTCTGACATAATTTAAGTGAATGAATCTTGACCTACAAATATGGACTCAGTGTGCTCTTCCTTAGCCATGTAAGCTCACTAACACTTTTCAGTTGTGAAAAGAACATTAGAAGAAAAGGAGAAATTCATTCAGTTGCCAGAGTCAGAAGCCTGAAGTGCTGTAGTCGACTATGCCCAAGATCTGGGATCTCTTATTTATTTATGTATTTATTTCAAATATTTATACTCCGTCCTTTTTACCCCTGAGGGGGGACTTAGGGCAGCTTACAATAGGCAACCATTAGATGCCAAACATTGAACTAACAAAGATAATTAAAACAACCATCAAATTATAAAAACAATCAAAGATTTAAAATTCTAAAATATCGCCAGTTTAAAATCATGATCCAAGATTAGTCCATTGCCAGTCGCATCAGTTGATCACATTCAAATCACCATATCTATTGCTCAAAGGCTTGACCTCAGAGCCAGGTCTTGAGTTTTTTTCCAGAATACCAGGAGGGAGGGGGCAGATGTAATATCATTTGGGAGGGAATTTCACAGCTGAGGAGCCACCTCTGAGAAGGCCTTATCTCTTGTCACCAACAGTTGCACTTGCGTGAGTGGTGAGACCAAGAGCAGGGCCTCTCCCGATGATCTTAGAGTCCTTGAGGGTTTGTAAAGGAAGATACATTTGGACAGGTAAACTGGGCCGGAACTGTTTATGGCTTTATAGGCTAGCGCTAGCACTTTGAGTTGTGCTCGGTAGCAGATCGGCAGCCAGTGTAGCTGGCGTAACAGGGGTTTGTGTACTCCCTGTAGACGGCTCCGGTGAGCAATCTGGCTGCTGTTCATTGGACTAGTTGAAGCTTCTGAGCAGTCTTCAGAAGCAACCCCATGTAGAGTGCATTGCAGTGGTCTAAACGGGATGTAACAAGAGCATGGACTACTGTGGCCAAGTCAGACTTCCCAAGGTACGGACACAGTCGGCACACAAGTTTTAATTGTTCAAAAGCTCCCCTAGCCACTGCTGAAATCTGGGATTCCTGGCTCAGCGATGAGTCCAGGATCACTCCCAAGCTGCGAACCTGTGTCTTCAGGGGAAATGTAACCCTATCCAACACAGGCTGTAACCCTATGCCCTGTTCGGCCTTACGATTGACCAGGAGGACCTCTGTCTTGTATGGTTTCAATTTCAAGTTGTTAGCCTTCATCCAGACCATCACAGCTGCCAAACACCAGTTCAGGACCTGAACAGCCTCCTTAGTAGTGGGTGGAGAGGAGTGACAGAGTTGAACATCATCTGCATATAAATGACATCTGACCCCGAAACTCCGGATGATCTCTCCCAGTGGCTTTTTCTGAGCTTCCATCTAATACTACATATGCCTTCACCACTGCTGTCCTCAAAAGGGAAATGGGGCTTCCTTCAGGATGTCACAATTCTAAGCAATATTATCTTGAGTACTATTTTCACCGAGGAGCCATCCTTCAGATAACTTATTTATTGTATTAATTTATTGAATTCATATTTGCTCTCCTCAAGGTGTCTCTCACGTGTTTTTTGAGCCATACCCAAAGCAACAGGAAAAGAGAAATATCGCAATAGACTGATTCTGTCCAGATGTCCTTGGAGGTTTCATTCATAGATCCACCATAAGTAGAAGCCAACTTGATGATAATACCATATTCTAGATTATCTTTAATACTTCTTCCAGGTCTTATTCTGAGCTCATCCTCTTATGGCAAGTATTAACTTCAACATACAGTTGATCCTATGTTGAATATAATCACAGGGAAATAAGTGACACATTGTTACAATGAATGAAAGTTAAGAATGCCTTCAAAGGTTATCCCAAGTTGCCCAATTCCTTGTCTTGTGGTTAAGATCTCTTGTGAAGCCTTCACAGATTGCCTGCAAATGGAAAAGTTGTATTTGAAGTTCCACTCTTTTGGCTCTGAAGAAAACATCAAAGAGCAAGATGTGACTTGTCTGAAATCTCAGAGAAGTTGTGTACCTCTGTCCTGGTGGGTTGCTTTATTGGGACCAACCAGCAGACATTTTCCTTGACTGCACCAATTTACAGGAAAGAAATAAAAATATTCGTGAAGGCAGAATGGAAACTGAGCAGCAGATGGTCCAGCAAATGTCAATGAGGCATACAGATTGAAATTTTTAAGAGAAAAGGTCAACTCACTAAGAGGAAGACGAATAGGAGTCTAACACAGAAGAGGGGGCACAAAAGTCAAACCATTATTTTCCATCTTTCGTAGCATTTTCGGAGGAAGAAATAGGTGTATGAAAATGGATAGGAATCTCTCCTAAATTAAACTATACAGTGAATAATGTAGGAGCCCTTACCTTGCCCTGTGGTAAACCAGAAGTACTGTGTATCTGATATAAGACACCATTGTCCTTTTATCTTACTGGCTACTGGCATCTCTTTGGTAGTTTACATTACTATGAAAAGAGCTGTCTTCTCTTCAGCCTTCATACTTGCATGCCAGCCATCTTTACCATGAATGTAGTTCCATTGGATCTAAATAAATGCTCACAACTCTGGGACTTAGATGGAGTAGTGGGAGATCGGTTTATTGATTTTGATGGTGTTATTTTCTCTTACTAGTGTGGCACAAAATCACAATGCTGAAGCCCAAAATGACATCCCTGCATTGAGTTCTCTGTTCCCCAAAATGGCAATCCTATATTGAGTATTTCCTATCAAAATTACGTAATAACACTACTACTACTACTACTACTACTACTAATAATAATAATAATAATAAAACTTTATTTGTACACATAATAATAATAATAATAATATCAACAACAACAACTTTATTTGTATTCCACCCTATCTCCTCAGGGGGACTCAGGGAGGATTCCAATGGCAAACATTCAATGCCTCCATAAAACAAATATTGACATAAAATCCCAGAAAAATCCCTCATATGAAAACAATATAAAACCTAACATAAATAAATTGCACATATGTAGCCAGACAAAAAAATATATGATAACATAAAATCTGAACAAATATCCAACCTTAGTGGGTTGTTGTAGGTTTTTCAGGTTGTATGGCCATGTTCTAGACGCATTCTCTTCTGACGTTTCACCTGCATCTGTGGCAAGCGTCCTCAGAGGTTGTGAGGATGCTTGCCACAGCTGCAGGTGAAACGTCAAGCTTCTAGAACATGGCCATAAAACCTGGAAAACATACAACAGCCCAGTGATTCTGGCCATGAAAGCCTTCGACAATATATCCAACCTTAATTTACAGAAGCCAATTGGAGTTCACAGAGTTGTGTGGGTTGGTTGTGTAGCCAATGATAGTAATTGGGCTGACATGAGCTAGCATAACCAAGATACAAAATAGTTTTCAACCAGGGCCTGGTAATGATCCCTTATTATCTAATCCTCCTCCTCTCCATATGATAGTGAGCAGAAGCAGGTCTTCAATTGTTTTTTGAAGGGGAGGAGCGAGGGGGCCAGCTTTAGTTCTTTAGAGAAGTTCCAGAGGTGGGGGGCGACCATGGAGAAGGTCCTCTCATTCCCACCAGCTGACTTGAGATGAGGGTGGGACTGAGAGCAGGGCCTCCTCTGCTGACCTCAGTGTCTGGGCTGGTTTGTAAGAGGAGATGTGATTGGTTAAATAGCCTGGACCTGAACCGTGTAGGGCTTTAAAGGTAATGACCAACATTTTGTATTTAGTCTGGAAGTAGACCAGCAGCCGTTGGAGTTACCACAACATAGTTCATTTTACTCTGAAATAATATTATTTCTCTAAGAACATCTCCAGCATTCCACATCATGGGATGGCATTTGCAGGGATAGAAAAACAGACATTGTGCCATCACATAAGTTTCAACTTCTCAGAGTTTATGCGAGTGAGACTTCTCCATGAGCTGCCATTTTCATTGGCAACCTTCACAGTTCTCTGCAACATGTACCTTTCACCTCAGAGCAGCATCCAGTAATGATGACATAAAATGTTAATTTTTGAGAGAACAGTTTAAAAGCATGCTTGAGTTAGCATGCAGAAAATGTAGTGATAGTAGAGATCCATAGTGCATGGCTGCATGTGTTTTTTCATCCCTGCCCTAGTCATGATTATCCGTACCTCATGGAGTTAGCCATGAAGGGAGATCTAAGCCACCTTTTCCAATAATGAGCAAGAATAATTGTAAAGTTGTGTCTCCTACTGGCCTGCCATCACAGTCGCAGATGATACGGAGAGTGTGGAGCTCTGTGGATGGATAATGGCCAAGTCAGATGCCACCACTCTCATGGAGGGAATTCACATTGGTTCAAACGCCGTCAAGCAGGCACAGCAAGTTTTATAATCAAAAGAAGGCAAGCCCTCCAATATCTGAGATCAGGAAAGGACACAGCAAAATGTGCAGTCAGAAGGCTGGGCCTGTGAATATGTGCAGGCCTCCCCCTGACATATCTGCCTTAGATGAAGAAATCGAGGAGATGAAACAACCTCTTCCGAGACCTATTTCTATCTTCTTTACCATGTCGCCAATGTCTTTTAAGCTAGTGTTTTAACAGGATGGCTTCTTTAGTAGTTTTTAAACTTTTCATTACTAGAGCCAAGATCCTACATTGCATCCTACGCTTCATAACTTTATGAATCCATAACTGCATTACAGAAATGCAACAAAGCCCTGTTCATGAATTGCGAAGATGTATATGGCATACTGGCAAGAGGGCTCCAGAGTGCTTTGAGCACCTCTGTTGGGAATTGGGCATTACAGATGAATATCGGTCACTCCTGTTATACTCTGGCATTTACTGTTTGTGCCTAGATGTGCATCAGGGATGCCCACTTGCTCATTGGCCCAATTATTGTAACATCACAACAGTCCTTAGCTGAATATGAGTGATGAAAGACTACTCCATTCAATGTTGTCTGCACACAAGACCAGTTACAAAACCGTCATGTTCCAAGCAGAGTGACAGCCTCCATTTTTAGTTGCACGGTTTTATTCTGTTGGGTACCATACCAGGAGAAAGTCAGGATATGCTAGGTTGCTGTGAGTTTTCCGGGCTGTCTGGACATGTTCCAGAAGCATTCTCTCCTGACGTTTCGCCCACATCTATGACAGCCATCCTTGGATGTTGTGAGTCAGGATATACATTGCAGGAATGAATTAATGACTGAATCAATTAATTAATCAGTGTTGGATAGCTTGTAATCCTCCAGATTTTGCTTGGTTATAACTCTTGTCATTCCTCACTTCTAGCTATGGCAGCTAAAGTAGATGGGATCTATGATTCAATGGTGTTTAATTATTTAGTGGGCAGAATATGACTGATGGGTCTCATGGAGCCATTGGAACCACAAGGTCTGGCCCCTAAAGCTCCCCGAAGCCTTGAAAGGTGGGTGATTTTGGGAGCATTTTTCACCCCAGATCTACCCAAGATGCCCCAAACTTCTTGCTAGTGGCGTAGATCACTTTCCCCAAGCCCCCAGAAACCTGTCAAAGTCCCCAGACTCCTACATTTGTTTAATGAGTTAATTTTAAACTGGAAATTTTTTAAAAAAAGTTCCTCTTTCTGGAAATGTGGCAGTTTGCTTTCCCAATCACTTAGAGCCCTTGAAAACTTGGAAAGAAAGGGGAAATCAGCCAAAACGATATCACTACCATGTGTCCAAAATACACCAATACTCCACGTGCCATGTAGGCACGTGGAGAGGGAATGGCCCCACTCATGCATTGAAGGTGGAACATTTATTGCCCACTCTTGCCCAAAATACTCACCAGAAAAACATACTGGGACAGTGATGTGGATGTAAAAAGCAAAGAACCCCAGGAGACGCCTTTTCTTTTGTGTTCTCTAGAACATTTCCTTGTCTTCATGTGTGAGTCTTCTCCGCTTCTAGGATGCTCCCTTCTCCACTACACTAGTGCTAGAGGCAGGAGGAGGCATACTAGCTCTGCCTTTTCTATAGTGGGTTCCTCCCCTGGGGTGGGGAGCATGGCACCAATCGCCATGATGTGGGGAATTTTAGCCAGGTAGTAGCATGCGGGTTGTGTCAATCCATCTATGATGGAATGAGAATGCATGAAGTTTTCACTCATAGCTCTCTGCCAAGACACAAAGTGATTGTCTGCATGTGAGAGTGAGACAGACAGACAGACAAAGGTGTCTACTGGAAGACAATGCATGCTTACAAAATGCGATACAGTAAGATGTCATACAGTAAAATGTCATCGTAAAGAGTAGAGACATCACACTGGCAACAAAGATCCGCCTAGTCAAAGCCATGGTATTCCCTGTAGTAACCTACGGATGTGAGAGCTGGACCTTAGGGAAGGCTGAGCGAAGGAAGATGCTTTTGAACTGTGGTGTTGGAGGAAAGTTCTGAGAGTGCCTTGGACTGCGAGAAGATCCAACCAGTCCATCCTCCAGGAAATAAAGCCCGACTGCTCATTGGAGGGAAGGATACTAGAGACAAAGTTGAAGTACTTTGGCCACATCATGAGGAGACAGCAAAGCCTGGAGAAGACAATTATGCTGGGGAAAGTGGAAGGCAAAAGGAAGAGGGGCCGACCAAGGGCAAGATGGATGGATGGCATCCTTGAAGTGACTGGACTGACCTTGAAGGAGCTGGGGGTGGTGACGGCCGACAGGGAGCTCTGGCGTGGGCTGGTCCATGAGGTCACGAAGAGTCGGAGACGACTGAACGAATGAACAACAAGATGTCATATACATTTGGATCTCTTATTCAAAATGCTTGGAACTAGAATTATTTTGGCTTATTCATTTTTTAAGATTTTTCACACTTGCAATGGAAATCGGCATAGTTAAAGCAATGGTATTCCCCGTAACCACCTATGGATGTGAGAGCTGGGCCATAAGGAAGGCTGAGCAAAGGAAGATAGACACTTTGGTGCTACAAGAAAATCCCGAGAGTTCCTTAGACCACAAGAAAATCAAACCAGTCCATCCTCTAGGAAATAAAGCCTGACTGCTAACTGGAGGGAAGGGTATTAGAGGCAAATATGAAGTCCTTTGCCCACATAATGAGAAGACTGGAAGGCTTGGAGAAGACAATGATGCTGGGGAAAATGGAAGGAAGAAGGAAGAGGGGCCGACAAAGGGCAAGATGGATGGATGGTATCCTTGAAGGAACTGGCTTGACCTTGAAGGAACTGGGGGTGGCCACGGCTGACAGGGAGCTCTGGCCTCCGCTGGTCTAGGAGGTCACCAAGAGTTTGAAGTGACTGAACAAATAAACAAAAACAACAACAACAAAATAACTTACGTTTCGCATACATCTTATTTGCATAGCCTGGAGTTACGTAGTATTTTAATCATTTTGAGCATGAAATCGGCCACATGTGTACCTGAAGGAGTGACACATTTGCTTTATGATGGTTAAATGTTCCATGAGGTATCCAGAGGAGTCACTCTCTCAGCCACTCATCTGGACAATTTTGGGTTTTTGAGCAATTCAGATTTTGAAATTCTGAATAGCCACTGATTGAGGTTCCAGGTTTTAGCCTGCCACTTTTAGACTCTCGTTCCTGCGAGTATCTCTGTAGAAATGTATTGTCGAAGGCTTTCATGGCCGGAATCACTGGGTTGTTGTAGATTTTCCGGGCTATATAGCCATGTTCT
The DNA here is from genome assembly GCF_025583915.1 of Anolis sagrei ordinatus. NCBI lineage: Eukaryota > Metazoa > Chordata > Lepidosauria > Squamata > Anolidae > Anolis > Anolis sagrei. Next base: position 7,227,941 of record NW_026847549.1, on the reverse strand, counting down.
AGAGGCATTTTCTCCTGATATTTCACTTGCATCTATGGCAAGCATCTTCAGAGATATCTCTGTAGATCTTAGAAAGCTATTTCTTGATTTAAGGCATTGGCGTGATGGTTGATATCCAAACAGAGGATGGACCAGAGATGTCACTGCCTTGGTTTTTTTTTTAATAAGGGATGCTCAACCTATGTAGCTGAATATTTTTGGTGAAAGAATTCAGTTTCTCTTTCTCTCTCTGCACATATAACATAAACTTTAGAGCTAATCTGACATTTCTGGCTGCTGCCATGTGAAGGCTGCAAGAACACATTCTTGCATTTGTTTCAAGCCTTTAAAAAAAGGGAAAGAGCAGCCCTGCAGTTTGATTAGTGTGAGCAGTTCCCTTTCGCTGCCGCCCCGAGGGCTGGACGTGGAATGAAATTTCATTATAAAATATAGTGACTTCAGCTTGAATCAGGGTTGCCATTTCTCTCTTCTTGTCCTTCAGGGAATTGACATTTCCTCACGCACAACCCTACTCTTCCCCCAACCGGCTTGTTACCCCTAAACAAAACTATAATTTTTTACTTCCTTGAAGCCAGAATGGTCCAAGCTCCTTAAATTGACTTAGCAGGCAGAAAGGAAAGACAGATCATTAGGAAACAATGGCACCCCAGGTTACAGTTTGTTCTAGAAAGATGATTCTGTAAATGGTTTAAACTGATATTTTCTTGAAATGCATCTGGGCTTTGAAGAAAAAGAAGTGGGCTGATGGAGTCTTTAGAGGTTTGAGGTTTGCAGGAAATTTGAAATATACAATTCTATTGTGCCCATTTTGGTAATAAGTATCCTGCAATGTTTTGCTTGCACATCGTTCTTACAACTATAATCTTTTGAAAAGCAACCAGGGGCTTTCATGGGTGGGATTTAACTAGAAAGATGCATATATATTTTTTATTTAGTCATACTTTACATTAAAATATTTACTTGATTCTGCCTTTCTGAGCAACACCTTTCAAAGCAGAGGACCCAACTCATACAGCCGCTTTAGTTTGTCCGTGTTTTGAAACATGTAGCAGAACACATCCTAAATTTGTGGTTATGACTGACATTTAAGCCCCTCTTGAATCTCTATTGTATCTGCTATTGCCTACTCTTTGATCTAGTGGTCTTGGCTATTTGTGAACTAGTCTTCCTCTGTATTGTCGAAGGCTTTCATGGCCGGAATCACTGGGTTGTTGTAGGTTTTTTCAGTCTGGAGGCATTCTTTCCTGACGTTTCGCCTGCATCTGTGGCAAGCATCCTCAGAGGTAGTGAGGTCTGTTGGAACTAGGAAAAAGGGTTTATATATCTGTGGAATGACCAGGGTGGGACAGCCTGCAGATCAAATGCTAATCAAGGTGGTCAGTTGAAACATTCACACCTAGCTCCATCAGACAAGAGTCCTTTGTCCCACCCTGGTCATTCCACAGATATATAAACCCTTTTTCCTAGTTCCAACAGACCTCACTACCTCTGAGGATGCTTGCCATAGATGCAGGCGAAATGTCAGGAGAGAATGCCTCTAGACCAGGCATCCCCAAACTGCGGCCCTCCAGCTGTTTGGGCCTTCAACTCCCAGAATTCCTGACAATTCAGCAAGCTCGTTAGGGCTTCTGGGAGTTGGAGGCCCAAACAGCTAGAGGGCCGCAGTTTGAGGATGCCTGTTCTAGACCATGGCCATACAGCCCGAAAAAACCTACAACAGCCTAGTCTTCCTCTGTTTGCCCATCAGCATTCCTGCTGCAGTTCTCTTCATTATTGCATTGCAAGTTCAGCATCCAAATCTGAAACACTCCAAATCTGAAATTGTCCATATGGGTGGATAAGATAGAAATGCCTTTGCTTCATGATGGTTCAGTTTACTGTTGGCACTCCTTAGATTCAGCCATCTAGGGCTTGACAATATCACACACACACTCACACACACAATCACAAAGAGAACCTTGATTTTGCCATTTTATCTAAGGAGCATCGGTTTACCACATCATTGTACATAATGGGATTTGAGCATACACAAAATTTGGTACTCATAAGGGGTCCTAAAACCTAAAAAGATACCAAGGGACTGCTGTACAAACACTTGGTTTCATGCACAAAATTTATTAAAAACATTGAGTATAAAATTACTTTTAGACTATGCATATGAGTTATATAAGAAACATAAATGAATTTCATATTTAAACTATCTCTAATGTATCTTATTACATATGCTTTTGCAGTAGAGGTATTCCAAGATCTGAAAGAAAAAAAAAATCTGAAATCCCAAACACTTCTACCCCAATTATTTTAGTTAAGGGATATCCGATCTTTATCACCTCGTGGAAATTTATCAATATTAGCACTATGCAAAGAGTTACACTGAATTCAGGCAAGATGGATACCAAATTGAAGCAAACCCATCTCCATCTATTTGTCCCTTTGATGCTCTTAATTTTTCCACGAGTGCGATGGACCAAACTCAGTGACAGTTTGCATGATTACTACATAAGTTGTGTTTTAACCGTGCTTTCCAAATAGATTTCAAGTACTGGCTTCAAATTCTTGCTAATTAATTGTGCTTAATGTCAGGCAGATGTGGGTAAGAACAGGGGAATGGAGGGTTACATTAGTGTAGGGGAGGAAAGAGAATGGAGGATTATCCTTGTCCAGGTGTGTGCCAATCTTATATTTTCTCAAGCAACTAGTGTTTGCTGCATTCCCTATCCTCCTTCATAGTAGTCCCACTGCTTGAGTTAGCAAAGGTGGCCTCAAATGGGTGTACTGAGAAGCCTTAATGAGATTATTTTGCAGAACTAAGTCCGGGCTGTGGCACAGTTTCCTGAGAGCTAGCTGCATTAAATTACTGTGAGGTCATGAGTTCGAAGCCAGCCTGGGTCTGAGTAAGCTTCTGGCCATTTGCCTAGTTCTATCTGTCAAGCAGGAAATTTAGGTACCGCTTATGTGGTTAGGCTAATTTAACTAAATTACGATGCCATAAAATCTTCCAGCAGCGTGCAGAAGAATGAGGAAGTACTCCATCAAAGGACTCAGTGTCACAATGGATGGCGAAGCGACAACTCTCCCTGTGGCCGGAATCGAGCCAGAATCTGGAAAAAGCTTGCGCACAGCTCGAATGTTAAATTGCTTGTGTGTCTGTCTATATATGTTGTATATCTAACTTGCATTGAATGTTTGCCTTGTATATGTGAATTGTAATCTGCCCTGAGTCCCCTGAGGGGTGAGAGGGGCAGAATAGAAATACTGTAAACAAACATAAATAAATAAATTAATAACCAGGACAATATTCATGGCAAGGCCACCAACCTCTTCAAGGTTTTCATGCCAATCACAGGGCTCTCTCAAATTGTTATTGGTCCAAGGCATGTAGCAAAACAAAAGCTAGATGCAGTTTTCTGTTTTGGACAAGTAGAAGGTGATGCCCTGTAGATGTTGAACTGCATGTCCTAGCAGCCGCAACTAGCATCGTCATACTAGAACAGGGACCCTCAAACCTTTTAAACAGAGGTCCAGGTCACAGTCCCTCAAACTGTTGGAGGGCCAGATTATAATTTGAAAAACAACATGAATGAATTCCTATGCACACTGCACATATCTTATTTGTAGTGCAAAGAACACTTAAAAACAATACAATAATTAAAATGAAGAATAATTTTAATGAATATAAATGTATTAGTATTTCAATGGGAAGCGTGGGCCTGCTTTTAGCTGATGAGATAGGATTGTTGTTGTTGTTGCTGTTGCTGTTGTTGTTGTATGCTTTCAAGTCGTTTCAGACTTAGGTTAACCCTGAGCAAGAGCTGGGTAAATGACCTTGGAGGGTCGTATCCAGCCCTCAGGCCTTAGTTTGAGGACCCCTGTACTAGACGTAGTACTGACCCACCTATAAACGAGGGGCGATTGAGACTTCAAGCTCCTTATGATACCTACACAGTGGTGGTCTTCTTCAAATTGTCATCATCGTTGTCTCCTCTGAAGGTCACTTGTCAAAGTGATTCTGGGCTTCTTCAAACCTGCTCCAATTGAGAATGCCGGAGACTCTCCAGAGGAATGCTCTGACAATTTTGAAAATCTTTTTGAGGGTAAAAATAACTTTTATCTGTCACAATTTGAACTTCTCATTTGCTATAGGCCTGACTGTGAAGGTATCCAGAGCTCTGTCTTACCCTATAATAACTGGATTTTTATCTTCTCGGGCTCATGAAAATAAGATGAGGTTCAGTCTGAACAAGAGAGAATTCACTGCTCTAGTGGATGATCTCTCACTCTGAATAAATGGGATTCCGGCTGTTTGGGTAAAGGTTGTATTCCACCTGAAGGGCCAGGTATGTGATTGGGAGGTGCTCTTGGCTCTCTTACGACCAGGAAACGGTGAGGTGGCCTTTATTCAAATGATTCAATTTTACCAGTTTATGCATCCTGTTTATGCACCCCAGCTATTAGCCAAAATGGTGATAGTTAACCTGGCTGCATTTGTGCATTCTCTAGTAACATCCCATTTGTCTCGAGTGCTTTGCAAGATAGGAAAAATGATCTGAAACTTTAGATAGTGAAAAAATACGTCTCTGAGAATTATCCCTTGTTCAAGGACATATGGATATATTATGCCACGTCTTTTCTGCTCCAGTTTCTTTCTGAGCTCAGTTCCAATTGTGGGCCTGGTGTTGATCCATAAAGCACTGGGGTTTGGGACTTCTGTACCTGGCAGAAGGCCAGAGTGAAGCTTTTTGTCGTTCCTGGCTTTTAGAGATCTTTGTTGTTTTAATCCCTGTGACATTTTAGCGTTTTGTGCTCTTGGCTTCTGTCTTTATTCCTTGGCTTGGCTTTTGCATTTGTATTATATCCGCCATGCTGGCTTTTGTGTTGTTAAGTTTTTAGATTCGTGTTAGATTTTATGGTCTTCCTGTTTTGTCTATGAATGGTTCTGCAACGCTGAGGGAACATGTTTCATGGGTGTCTCATCTCATAAACGCAAGCAATAAACAAAATAAAACACATTTAAAAGATTAGCAGTGTAATAGCTGCAGTGACCCTTAGACTACCAATTTACCAGGAGTCCATCCAATCCAGGTTGGCAGAAAATATTTCTGGATATTAAGAGACAAAAAGAATATATTCTGTTATGTGTTTCCCATTTGAAAAATCATGTTTCTTGTTTTAGTTCCTGGTTTATTTATTATTTATCGTACCAGGAGCAAACCAAACAGTTGTATTGTATTTTTTTAAAAAAAGACACAAAGTTTGCAAACTTGGCATTCTATTAAATGCCCTTTGACCAGTAGCTGGCCACTTGGAGTGCCTCTGGTTTGCTATAAGAAGGTCCTCCATTGTGCATGTGGCAGGTCTCAGGCTGTATTGTAGTAGGTGGTCTGTGGTTTGCTCTTCTCCACACTCGCATGTTGTGGACTCCACTTCGTAGCCCCATTTCTTAAGGTTGGCTCTGCATTTTGTGGTGCCAGAATGCAGTGTGTTCAGCACCTTCCAAGTCGCCCAGTTTTCTGTGTGCCCAGGAGGGAGTTTCTCATTTGGCATCAACCGTGGATTGAGGAAGGCTGAGCAGAGGAAGATAGATGCTTTTGAGCTGTGGTGTTGGAGGAAAATTCTGAGAATGCCTTGGATCACAAGAAGATCCAACCAGTCGATACTTCAGAAAATAAAGTCCAACTGCTCATTGGAAAGAAGGATATTAGAGGCAAAAATGAAGTCCTTTGGTCACATAATGAGAAGACAGGAAAGCTTAGAGAAGACAATGATGCTGGGGAAAATGGAAGGAAAAAGGAAGAGGGGCCAATCAAGGACAAGATGGATAGATGGTATCCTTGAAAGTACTGGCTTGACTCTGAAGGAGCTGGGGGTAGTGATGGCCGACAGTGAGCTCTGGCATAGGCTGGTCCATGAGGTCACAAAGAATTGGAAGTGACTGAACCAATAAACAACAATTGATTGAGGTTCTGAGTTTCAGCCTGCCACTTTTGGACTCTTGCTTGCTGAGGTGTTCCAGTGGGTGTCTTTGTATATCTTAGAAAACTATTTCTTGATTTAAGTCGCTGGCGTGCTGCCTGATATCCAAACAGGGGGTGGGCCAGAGATGTCACTGCCTTGGTCCTTTCACTATTGGTTGCTACTTCCTGGTGGATGTCAGGTGGTGCAATACCGGCTAAATAGTGCAATTTCTATCAAAAACAAGTCATGCCAGACTAATCTGATCTCTTTCTTCGATAGAGCTACAAGCTGGGTAGATGCGGGGAATACCGTGGATGTAGCGTACCTGGATTTCAGTAAGGCCTTCGACAAGGTCCCCCATGACCTTCTGGCAAGGAAACTAGTCCAATGTGGGCTAGGCAAAACTACGGTGAGGTGGATCTGTAATTGGTTATGTGGACGAACACAGTTAGTACCAAACAATGCTTCCTCTTCATCTTGGAAAGAAGTGACAAGTGGAGTGCCGCAGGGTTCCGTCCTGGGCCCGGTCCTGTTCAACATCTTTATTAATGACTTAGATGAAGGGCTAGAAAGGCATGATCATCAAGTTTGCAGACGACACCAAATTGGGAGGGATAGCCAATAGTCCAGAGGACAGGAGCAGGATTCAAAACTATCTTGACAGATTAGAGAGATGGGCCAAAACTAACAAAATGAAGTTCAACAGTGACAAATGCAAGATACTCCACTTTGGCAGGAAAAACGAAATGCAAAGATACAGAATGGGGGACGCCTGGCTCGAGAGCAGTACGTGTGAAAAAGATCTTGGAGTCCTCATGGACAACAAGTTAAACATGAGCCAACAATGTGATGTGGCGGCAAAAAAGCTAATGGGATTTTGGCCTGCATCAGTAGGAGCATAGTGTCTAGATCTAAGGAAGTAATGCTACCCCTCTATTCTGCTTTGGTTAGACCACATCTGGAATATTGTGTCCAATTCTGGGCACCACAATTCAAGAGAGATATTGACAAGCTGGAATGTGTCCAGAGGAGGGCGACTAAAATGATCAAGGGTCTGGAGAACAAGCCCTATGAGGAGCGGCTTAGGGAGCTGGGCATGTTTAGCCTGAAGAAGAGAAGGCTGAGAGGAGATATGATAGCCATGTATAAATATGTGAGAGGAAGCCACAGGGAGGAGGGAGCAAGCTTGTTTTCTGCTTCCCTGGAGATTAGGACAAGGAACAATGGCTTCAAACTGCAAGAAAGGAGATTCCATCTGAACATGAGGAAGAACTTCCTGACTGTGAGAGCCGTTCAGCAGTGGAACTCTCTGCCCCGGAGTGTGGTGGAGGCTCCTTCTTTGGAAGCTTTTAAGCAGAGGCTGGATGGCCATTTGTCAGGGGTGATTTGAATGCAATATTCCTGCTTCTTGGCAGGGGGGTTGGACTGGATGGCCCATGAGGTCTCTTCCAACTCTTTGATTCTATGATTCTATGATTCTCCAGTGGTGTAGGGCACAGACACCCCATGATAATGCGGCATGTCTCATTGAGAGCCACATCCACTGTTTTTACTTGATGAGATGTGTTCTACACTGGCCATGCATACTCAGCAGCAGAGTAGCATGATATACCAGAAGTGACTTAGTTCCTGGTATAAACATCGTATAAGGAAGAAGAAGAGAGCAGCAAGACTTTTGCAAAGTCTTCTCCCAGTGTTTGGATGCCCCAGACTGTTCTGGAGGATTTTTCTATGCAAAGAAACACACAGCGTTCTCTCCACAGGAGATGTGGGAGCTGGTACAAAAATACATGTTTATTTGAGCAGGAAAGTCATCATAGATGTTTTATGATGTTTATACACAAGGAGAGTATGCATATAGAAATAATACTTTTCTCCCAGAGTGTGGAAAAATGGTTATTTATTCATCCTTATATGAGAGGATGGAATAATTAATTTATATATAAGCAGATGGTTCCTTTTTGATAAAGAGCTAAGATACAGTAGTCACATTGACCCATGGATATGTTGATTCAGTTTTTTTGAGGTTGGTTTTTTGACTGGGATTGCTAGAGTTATGCACATGTATATAGGGCATATCTCCACTGTGTTTTGGATCATCATCAGATTACAATGCAGTTTTAGGAAATGGCTTTTGGTGAAGTTGAAGCAGATGTTAGAGCCCTTAAAAGAAAAACATTCATGAGGCCAGCCTTTTCACTGGTTGCAGCACCAAAATCCATGTTAAATGTACAAAAATCCATTCACGGGATGGGTTCAGTTGCTTTTGGACGCTTGTCTGCTCAGGCTTTCAAATCTTGCAACAGAAGCCCTTGACATCTGAGAGAAAAGCTCTGGCTCTTTTTGTGAAATGAAGCGTCTGTTTCCATGTGCGTTTTCCCCCTCGCCCTTGTTTCCCTCCGTCTTGCTGCTTTTCATTCAGTGCCAGAATAAGTCACAAAATTATTACTTCCTACTCTGGCCAGACATTGAGTTCCCGGCCCTTCTTCTTGAAGGATTGCAAGGGAAGGAAAATAACAAAATAGAGAGCGGGGAGAATAAATCCAAAGTTGCTTTCTAGAAGACGATGGTTATAGACGCACTGTGTTCCCAAATGGATTGGCCTTCGGTTCCTTTTCGTATATTTCACTCAGAAATATATGGAAGAATAAACTTTTTTCTCTTCTTCCTTTCCCTCAAGAGTTTACAAAATGAGGGTTCAGCGTGTTTCTGACACAGCGACTTCGATGGAATTGGTTTTTATTAAAGTCTGCAGGTTGCTCTGGTGCCTGCCATGGCTTTGATTAAGCATGGTATTAGGATCATATCCCGGACTAGCAGCATTTCCAAATCCCCGGCTGTGTTTTCAAAGAATTGCGATTAAAGTTTCTGGCTGCTTTCCCACAATTGTTAATATCTGTTGCGGGGGTTCAGTTACCATCTTGGCTATTGGTGAACAGGTTTCGTTTGCAAGCGGGGCACGAGGTGCGATGGGGGAGAGCCCTCTGTGTTTTCTCGCCACTATCGGTAAGCAGGGTTTGTCGGGTAGCTGCGCCTGCATTGAAATTCACGGATTAAGCTGTAACCAAATTAACGCCAGGGTCTCCGGGGTCTGCGATGCCGCTTGGGAGCCCGAGTGTGGGATGCTTTCGAATGCCTAATGCACCTTTGATTGAATCTTGGGCAAAACAAAGTGGCAAAATGAGGAGGTGGGAAAAAGCCCCTCTGAAAAAGATTATGGATGAACAGGTTGAGTAATGCCATCTGACAGCTCTGGTTCTGAACAATCTGATCATTTCGGCTGCAGATGGGAGTTGTAGCTTTGTACTTTGTGCTTTGCAGGCAAAGACAATCCATTTAGAGTTCCCTCGGGGGGAAAGCCCGTATTATTACCCAGATTCTGTGTACACATTTACTTGATAATGAATTAATTCAGACCCCCCTTTTGTGTTTGGGGAAGAAATAACAGTCTTTCTCTCTCTCTTCCCCGCGACCTTCCCAATCCCTTGTTCATGCAGATTGATAGAGATATCATAGCTCAGAAAAGCCAAGCCAATGATTTTCTCTTGCAGAGACTTTGATGTAAGAGATTTCAAGCAGCACCTGCACCTTCGCTGGCTGAGGTCCCACCGAATCCACCAGCGTCAGGAACAATTTGTTAAACCTGCCCCCCGGGATTCAGACGCCACTGTGACCCTGGAAGCTGGCAAAGCTCCTTAATCTTGTGCCATTTGTTGTATCGCTCCCACAGTTGCCATATTAAATCTATTTAACATTATGCATGGGGACACACTGTCCGTGGGTTTTTATTAACCCAATTTGCATGATTAGGAGTAAATGATAATAGCAGTGTTGACTTAAGATCGCTGTTCTAAAACAATTCCCGTCTGCAGCATGATGTTTCAGGTTTCAGAGGCGTCATCTGGCTTACCAAAGATTAGGCTCTGCGCTGGTGTATGTTTGGGGAAAATTCTGCCATTTTGGCAGTCCAGAAAGTAAAGTACCCCATATACTCATGCTCAAGTCTAGAAATTTTAGTCAAAACATCAACCAAAAAAAATCCCTGACAATTTCTCCATAAGTCAAAGGGAGTACTGTGCCTAAATCTTTATAAAAAAAAGGGTCCCCATCTCTGAGTAAAGTAGTGGAAAGTGGTGGAAAGGTGAGAGCTTAATTCTTCAGCCTTGGAGAACCTAAAAGAAGCATAGATCCTGTCATCTCGTTGGCTTTTTGAACATTTGAGTTGTGTTCCAAAAGGTGAAGATTGTAGGGGGGTTTGAAATGTTCTCTTCTCTATGGAATGACCCTCAACTTCTCTATGGGTCATATCAAAACCTAGTTTTGACCACCCAATCAGCCCTTAACCTATTCTTATGAGGTTGACTCATATATGCATATGAGTTCGAAGCCAACCCGGGTTGGAGTGGGTTTCCAACCAATTGTGTAGCCTGTTGTCGACCTTTGCACCCCGAAAGACAGTTGCATCTGTCAAGTAGGAAAATTAGGTACCACCTTAAAGTGTGGGGAGGCTAAATTAACTAATTTATGAGGCCATAAAAAGACTCCAGCAAGCACTCCAGCAAAAAGCATGGGGAATGCGGAAGTACTTCATCAGTGTCGCAGATGGATGATGAAAGTGACAGCTCCCCTGGTTAAATATTATTATTATTATTATTATTAACTTTATTTGTACCCCGCTAGCATCTCCCGAAAGACTCGATGCGGCTTACACGGCCGAAGCCTCAAACACAATACAAAAGAAACATAACACAACAGTAAATAAAGCAAATCAAAACAATTAAGCAAAATAAACCACAATGACAATACATCAGGACACTATTAAAAAACTGGTTCGGCCGGCGCAGTGGGGTACAGGGATTAAAAGTGCTGAAATGGCAGGAGGAACGTAGGATTAAAGTGTGGTGTGCAGCAACATTGGTTATGCTAAGGTGCTTCTAGGACCTGGGATGGGGATTCCTAGTCTGGGAAGGCACAACGGAACAGCCAGGTTTTTAACTTCCTTCTGAAAACGGCTAGAGTGGGGGCCTGTCTGAGATCTTTTGGGAGGGCGTTCCAAAGTCTGGGGGCCGCCACGGAAAAGGCCCTGTCACGCGTCCCCACCAAGCGCGCTTGCGACTCTGTGTATGTCTGTATATGTTGTATGTCAAAATTGGCATTGAATGTTTGCCATATATGTGTACACTGTAATCCGCCTTGAGTCCCCTGCGGGGTGAGACGGGCGGAATATAAATGCTGTAAATAATAAATACAGTATATCAGACCTATCCTGTCCTAGGAAAACAGCGGTCAACTGTCAGAGGAGAAGGGTCTGCATAAGGCTGAAGGAAACCTTGGAGGGTCTCACTCCATTGTTCACTCTCTCTCACACACACACATGAACACTTTCTGGAAAATGCACTTAAGGACTTCACATATTTAACCATCACTGGAATTAATTGGTGATCACCTTTCCATGATGTTCCTCCCCTTGGCCCTTGTTTGTGCATTCAAGAGTACAATAGCTATTAGCTTGCTATTTTTCTTGTGTGCCTTCAAGTCTATTCCAAGTTATGGTGAACTTATCGTAGGGGTTTATTTCTGGCAAGAGTTGTTCAAACAGAATTTCTCATTAGTTTCCAAGGATTTTGAGAGAATGTGATGTGTGAGTCGGTTTCCATGGTTGAGTAGGCCTCCCAGAGTCACTGGTCTAGATCAAAGGAAGTCATAGTCCCACTCTATTCTGCTTTGGTCAGACATCACCTGAAATACTGTGTCCAATTCAGAGCTCCACAATTTAAAAAATATATTGACAAGCTGAGACATGTCCAGAGAAGGGTGACTAGAGTCCAATCTTCAATACTTAAACCACTGAACCATCCTTGGCTTCGTCTTGATTTGTCCATACTCATAATACTCCTTTTGGTTCGGGATGTTATTCTGGAATATTTTTGAAGATGTGGGAGAGAGCCTTTGTTGTGGCTGCTCCCAAATTATGGGCTTCTCTTCTACAGTAGGTTTAGTTGTTCCCCTCTGTTGTCTTTCAACTGAGGTTGCTATTTAGGAAGACCTTAAAAGGGCTTTTAACTTCTTTCAGCAGGTGAACCTTTTAATGAGGTATGTTGTGTTTATATTTTAATACACTCACCTTTAAGAAAAAGAATTTAGTGGTTTCATTATCTTAACATTTTGGATTAATTGTATTCAGTTGTACACCTGGAATCCTGTCATGAAGAAGATTGGTGGCAATGTGCTATTAATGCTAAATATGAAAATAGTGGATATGCAGGTGTACAGGCTGAGCACCCCTTATCTAAAAATTTGAAATGCTCCGAAATCAAATATTATCCAAATAGATGGCTGAGAGAGTTATACTTTTGCTTCCGATGGTATTATCTATTTCATATCAATTAGTATAAAACTGATAAAAATAGAAGGAGCACAGGTGGCTAAATATATTTTGACCAAAAACGGGCAACAGCAATGGCATTAGGTTCTTGTGGGTTTTTTTCGGGCTGTAGAGCCATGTTCTAGAGGCATTTCTCCTGACGTTTTGCCTGCATCTATGGCAAGCATCCTCAGAGGTAGTGAGGTCTGTTGGAATTAGGACAATGGGTTTATATATCTGTGGAATGGCTGGGGTGGGGCAAGGAGCTCTTCCCTGCTGCAGTTAGGTGTGAATGTTTCAGCTGATCACCTTCATTAGCATTTGAAGGCCTGCCTGAGCCTGGGAAAATCTCTTGCTGGGAGGTGTTAATCTGTGCCTGGTTTTTCCTCTCTGTTGTTTAGCTGTTATAATTTTAGAGTTTTTTAATACTGGTAGCCAGATTTTGTTCATTTTCATGGTCTCTTCCTTTCTGTTGAAATTGTCCACATGCTTGTGGATTTCAATGGCTTCTCTGTGTAGTCTGACATGGTGGTTGTTGGTGTGGTCCAGCATTTCTGTGTTCTCAAATACTATGCTGTGTCCAGGCTGGTTCATCAGGTGCTCTGCTATGGCTGACTTCTCTGGTTGAAGTAGTCTGCAGTGCCTTTCATGTTCCTTGATGCGTGTCTGGGCGCTGCGTTTGGTGGTCCCTATGTAGACTTGTCCACAGCTGCATGGGATACGGTAGACTCCTGCAGAGGTGAGAGGATCCCTCTTGTCCTTTGCTGAACGTCGCATTTGTTGGATTTTCTGTAGCCTCCAACAATTCTTCCTCTGTACATGAGGCAGGGCATAGTGGGCAAGCATATAGATGCGGAGTTGTCTGTTCTTCTCCACAGTCACGATGGTTGAATCTACACAGACATTTCATTGCAAATGTATATGTGAATGAAAGTAAACAAACCAAAATGCAAACCTTCTTGTCCCAGATGTTTTGGTTAAGGGATACTCAGCCTATGTATTTAAAAAATAACTGGAAGATATGGCATTTAAGTATAATGTTTTCAGATATCTGAAGTTTGTCTTGCTTGTTCTCTTCACTGCATGAGGGGAAATGCCACGCTTTTATTGTACTGTGCAATGAGAGGAAACCAAATATAAATGTAAGATATATTGCAGATCCTGTTGATTACACATTAGGAGAAAAAAGTATTGTCTCATTTTCCCAGGGAAGTTTGTGGTGAAGGGAGGGTTTGTCCTCCCGTCTTGCTACATGGCTGCATTTCCCTGTGTGTATAGATTCCGTGTACATAGGGATTTAAGAGAGCCTAACCTAAATGGTATATATGAGAGATGACAAACACATTAATCATACCTCCTGCTGCTGAGTCCTGAGTTGTAAGAGATGCTTACATTTTAAACAGATTGTGAAGCAGAGAAGCATTTTATATATGTGCTCGATGCTGTGATCAAATGATGAAGTACAGACAAATTGAACCACAACCTTTTGTACAACCTGCGAAATGAAAGTGCACACTGCAGCTTCTCTTCCCACATGTTCCATTCTTTGCGGTGGACTGAGAGTGACTAATATATCAGGTTTTGAAATATTAAGCATCATATTGGAATTCATGCCTTGGTAGACGTCAGATGATTGCAGCTTTGGGGAGCAGCGGTAATATTGGAGTCAAGGCATTGTCTGTACATTATCTGCCGAGCCATCTTTGGAGACAGAACAGGCGCCTCAGTTAAAAAAAAAAACTTTGACCCAGAAGCTGTTTTTTTACAAAGTTCATTTTATACCTGTTTTATCTATTTCATACTTTTCAAATAAAAATTCATTCCTGGATGTATTTTGAATTAAGTCTTCAAGTAGTTTCTTGAAGTATCCACAGGTTCTTGTCTTTTCCAAGGCTTGCATGATCAGGTTGTTTCCTTTTATGCATGAATATTCTCAGTTTTGAATTAAAAGATTGTTAAAAGATGTTGAGCAGTCCTCCTCCTCTTCCTCCTCCTCCTCCTCCTCCTCCTCCTCCTCCTCCTCCTCCTCCTCCTCCTTCTCCTCCTCCTTTGTGGTGTAGGAACCTATCTCTGTTATTTCCATGCTGTTTCTGCCTCTGGTATCACACTTTTTCTGTGGAAGAACTAATGCCCAGAAACACATCTACAGTAGGCCCTCCGCATTTGCTGGGGTTAGGGTCACAAAAGTGGAAAGAAACTCAAAATATTATCTTGGAGCCTCTAGATCAGTGGTACTCAACCTGTGGGTCCCCAAATGTTTTGGCCTTCAGCTCCCAGAAATCCCAGCAGCTGGTAGATTGACTGGGATTTCTGGAGTCTAGGCCAAAACACCTGGGGACCTACAGGTTGAGAACCACTGCTCTAGATCCTTTGGTGCAACTCTGTGACCAATCCCAAAGATGACTGTGCCAAGTCAATTGAGAGGGCTTCCTTCAGAGAAAGGATCTCAATAATGTTTCTTCTATTCACTTTTATTAAAAAAATACATTTAGCATTACTTAATTGTAATAACTTTCCATAATAAAATAAAATATGAAGCATGCAGAACACATCATGCGATGTGTGTGGCTTAAGAAATGCAAGGCTGGGGTTAAAATGGCTGGAAGAAACATTCGCAACCTTAGATATGCAGAAGATACCACTTTGATGGCCAAAAGAGAGGAGGAGCCTTCTAACCAAGGTGAAAGAAGAAAGTGCAAAAGCTGGTATATGGTTAAACATCACAAAAACCAATATTATGGCAACTAGATTGATTGAGAACTGGCAAATAGAGAGAGAAAACGTGGAGGCAGCGACAGACTTTGTATTTCTAGGTGCAAAGATGACTGCAGATGCAGACTACAGCCAGGAAATCAGAAGATGTTTCCTTCTTGGGAGGAGAGCAATGTCCAATCTCGATAAAATAGTGAAGAGTAGAGACATCACACTGGCAATGAAGGTCCGCATAGTTAAAGCAATGGTATTTCCCATAGACACCTATGGATGTGAGAGCTGGACCATAAGGAAGGCTGAGCAAAGGAAGATAGATGCTTTTGAACCTTGGTGTTGGAGGAAAGTTCTGAGAGTGCGTTGGACCGCAAGAAGATCCAACCAGTCCATACTTCAGGAAATAAAACCTGAATGCTCATTGGAAGGAAGGATATGAGAGACAAAGACAAAGTGTTTTGGTCACATAATGAGAAGACAGGAAAGCTTTTAGAAGAGAATAATGCTGGGGAAAATGGAAGGTAAAAGGAAGAGGAGCCGACCAAGGGCAAGATGGATGGATGGGATCCTTGAAGTGACTGGATTGACCTTGAAGGAGCTGGGCGTGGTGATGGTCGACATGAAGCTCTGGCGTGGGCTGGTCCAGGAGGTCATGAAGAGTAGGAAGCGACTGAACAAATAAACAACAAACAACAACAACAGCAAAAGAACCCGGGGGAAGCATTGCCAGAAGACAAAACATTTCTGTTTTATGTTGAGTAGAAGCAGTGGCTGTCTAAGTTTAATATATGGCACTTGATTGTCGCTATAATTCTCAGCTTCTTTCTTGACAGACATATGGCACTCAAGGCGGATCACAAATAAAAATGTCACTTAAAAGACAATAAAACTAAAGCAGTCAGAAAATACGGCTTCATAAAAACGAGCGCCAAGGAGAGCTATTTTTCTTCCTTGTTTTCCCAGCTGTGAATGAGCTGGGATTATAGGTGATCTGCCATTTCTTTTCCTTTTGCAGAATGTCCATCTGGTATATCTCAAATGATAGGAAGGAGGTAAGCTTTCTGAACATACTGGAATGACTGATTCCTCCTTATAACCAGATTGAAAAAGCCTTTAAAGGACCTGGAAAAGATGGCCAGATGCCCCCCAAATCCCATTTGGTTGCTCTTTTTAATTTATATTTCTGTAATGTTAGGAATTATCATAATCTGACCACATCTTGAGAAGTTGCATTCTCAAAGAGCCTTATATGTTCTACTTTTCCAGGTTCCTTCTTTCTTCCCCAATTCCTGGCAATGGTGTTCCTGGAGCCGAACTCTCAAGGTCCTTGGCTAAGAAGGTGTATTTACACTTTTAATGGCCCTGGCACCTTGTCAGGGAATGGTTTCCGGGGGAATAGCTTCTGGATTTTTCACTGCTAACAATGTTGTCGAACTGTTTTATCTTAGGTACCATTAAATAACTGCTACAAGCTTTCCCCTTCCCTGTTGTATTAAAATATTTAGAACTTCCACTGAGTACAAATTTCCTCTGATGATAAAATCCAACAAGATGTGAACAAGGAGTCGTTTGGGCAGGTTTTCAAACTGGAACCAGGCACGCAATTTCTCTGCAGCTTTCACTTATTCATATACAAATTGAAGGTTTTGTTTGCAAGGAGTTAGCTGAATAACTTGCTTTTCAGTGGAAATCTTGGTCTGCTTTGTCAGTTTGGTTGCTTGAGAACGGCAGAGTGAATGTATATAAAGAACAGCGTGAATATGTGTAAAGCACTCGGAACACTTGAATGGTGCAAATTGTTGTTATATATTTCCAGCTTTATGGTATTTACTATTATAATTCAGGACTGGGAATCATGTAGCCTTCCAGATGCTGTTCTACTCCAGCTTCCAGCAGTCCTCATCATTCACTACGCTAAGCTGTGGCTGCTGGGATTTGCAGTAGAACAATGTATTGTACTGGACTGACCTTGAAGGAGCTGGGGGTGATAACGGCCGGCCGACAGGGAGCTCTGGCGTGGGATGGTCCATGAGGTCACGAAGAGTCGGAGACGACTGAACGAATGAACAACAACAACAATGTATTGTAGAGGGCTGCTTGACATATATTCCTCTTGTATTTTCTCATTGTGTTCCTTTAATTCATTTCTGAATTGTAGCAACTTTGTCTCATAGTTTTCTTGTCAATTTTAGTTTGGAAAGGTTTGCCACTGCCTTCCCCTGAGACTATGGAATGTGACTTGGCCAAGGTCATCCAATAGCTCTTTGAACTCTAGGAGACTCGATTCCAGTAGTCAAATCCCTACATCATCTTGGCTTTCAGAGATGGCAGGTTTTCTATCCCCTATCCTATCACCTCTCACTCTTCTATGGGCTAAACCAGGCATCTGAAAACATTTTTGTCATTGGGCGACATTGTGGGCCCAGTAGGCATACCTTGGGTGGGGAGGACCAAGGAGAGGACAGGCCAGGAGGGGTCTGGGTCATCCTCAGGTTGTCCTCCCAGCATAAGAACGGGTCTGCTCATCCCATCCTTATGCTGGAAGGAAGGCAGGACACATGGCTACTGCACCGATCCTCCTCCTCCAATCCTCGAACTATCCTCTTGGCATTATGCTGGGAGGAGGGTGAGACACACGGTGGCTGAGAGCACTCCAGAGGGCTCTCAGCTACTCCGTGCCTTCCTCTCCCATACTTTTGGCTTTATTTATTTATTTAGAAATTTTAAATCCCGTTCTTCTCTACCTCATGGAGGGACTCAGAACGGCTAACAGCAAAATTCAATGCCATACGATAAATCATGTCATAAAACAACATACAATAAATAAGTTGTAAAATACATATAAAACAATTCATCACGTTAAAAACAATATCCAACTCAATCCAAAACGTTGTGGTCAAATAACTCTTAGTCTAGATCAGATCATCCATCAATCTGCAAATGCCTGACTCCAAAGCCAGGATTTTAGATGCTTCCTGAAGGACAGAAGAGAGGGGGAAGACTCATCTCTCCGGGGAGAGAGTTCCATAGCCGGGGGGCTACCACAGAGAAGGCCCTGTCTCTTGTCCCACCAAACGCACCTGCAAAGGTGGTGGGACTGAGAGCAGGGCCTCTCCGGAAGATATTAAAGTCCTTGATGGTTTATAGGGGAAGATACATTCGGACAGGTAAACCAGGCCAGAACAGTATAAGGTTTTGTAGGTTAAGGACATGACAAGTCGCTGTGACCTTTTGCTAAGAAGACAGGGAAAATTAGGAGGACCTGAGGTATCCAATCTTCAGGCCTTAGTTTGTCCATGCCTGGGATAAAAACAGCTGTTACTCAGTGGGATTGGTTTCCAGTGCTTTTACCATCTCGATCATCTTCCCATAGAAACTCAGTTTGAGAAGGATGGCTATAGAGATAAATAAACTTGCCCCTCATGGACTAAGTTTCTTTTAGAAATATTAAATTGTGTTTCTGTATGTGCCAGGCTCTTGCAAAGTCTTCGTGCCGTCTCTTCTAACTCTTTTTAAAATGACTCCTTAGCAAGGCCTGTTCATCTCCCACACTTTTGATCGTAAGAGAGCGCTGACATTTCAGGCTTCATTACAGAAACATTTAGCTGCCATGCTAATGGACCCGTCTCTCGACTCCCACTCACGGCCGCATCCAGGTAGGCACACTTGGCTGAGAGCATCAGCAAAGTGGAGCTAATCTTAACTTCGTGATGCATTTGGCTTCATCTCCAGCATGCCTTGTTCCTGCAAGATGAAGAGAGAGAGAGAGAAAAACCTATCCTCAACAAGAAGCCCTTCTAGTTTATTACCAGACAAATTAAATCACCACTCTGGCACTCTTTCTTTTATACAGCAGCTGGAAAACATTTAATGCTTTTCTGCTTGCTGTAAAAGGCCGCCGTAACCCACTGTGGGCCATAAAGATATGAAAAATACAAGACTAGTTGGTATTCAAAAGAGATTTCTGGGAATGGTGAGGTGGCTACAAAAGCCAGGGTTCCTGGAATTCTGAACAATAAAAATGTTTCTCGTTAAGGTGACAGTTATCGAGCCTTCTCTTTGCAGCCACCTTGTATTGCCCCGACTGCCGTCATGGTCAAAATGGCTCAGAAATAAGCCATGTGTACAAATCCAAACGAAAGGTCTACTAATATTACAGAAATACAGATACTGGTTGATTATCCCTTTTTCAATTGCTTGGGACAAGAAGTCGTTTGGATTTTTGGGAACTTTGGAATACTTGTATTTCATAGAATCATAGAATCAAAGAGTTGGAAGAGACCTCATGGGCCATCCAGTCCAACCCCATTCTGCCAAGAAGCAGGAATATTGCATTCAAATCACCCCTGACAAATGGCCATCCCAGCCTCTGCTTAAAAGCTTCCAAAGAAGGAGCCTCCACCACACTCCGGGGCAGAGAGTTCCACTGCTGAATGGTTCTCACAGTCAGGAAGTTCTTCCTTATGTTCAGATGGAATCTCCTCTCTTGTAGTTTGAAGCCATTGTTCCGCGTTTGTTTATAGGTACATTCATAATGAGTTATCTTAGAGATGAAACCAAATTTACACACCAAATTAATTTATGTTTCATTTACTACTTATAGCCTGAGAGTAATTTTATAGATTTTTAAAAATATATAACTTTGGGTTGTTGTAGGTTTTTTCTGGCTGTATGGCCATGGTCTAGAGGCATTCTCTCCTGACGTTTCGCCTGCATCTATGGCAAGCATCCTCAGAGGTAGTGAGGTCTGTTGGAACTAGGAGAAAGGGTTTATATATCTGTGGAATGACCAGGGTGGGACAAAGGACTCTTGTCTGCTGGAGCTAGGTGTGAATGTTTCAACTGACCACCTTGATTAGCATTTGATGGCCTGACAGTGCCTGGAGCAAACTTTTGTTGAGAGTGATTAGATGTCCCTGCCTGCTTCCTCTCTGTTGCTGTGCTGTTGCAATTTTAAGAGTTTTTAATACTGGTAGCCAGATTTGTTCATTTTCATGGTTTCCTCCTTTCTGTTGAAATTGTCCACATGCTTGTGTATTTCAATGGCTTCTCTGTGTAGTCTGACATGGTGGTTGTGAGAGTGGTCCAGCATTTCTGTGTTCTCAAATAAAATGCTGTGTCCAGGTTGGTTCATCAGGTGCTCTGCTATGGCTGATTTCTCTGGTTGAATATATAACTTTGTACATGAAACAATGTTTGGGTGTGTTGATCCTTCAGAAAGCAAAGATGTCACTTTCTGAGTCAGCCATGTGGACAGTTTTGGATTTTGGAATATTTCTGATTTTGGAATGCCAGATCAGGAATGCTCAAACTATATTTGATCAGTTATAGTAAATATTTCTCTCTTTGCTTTGTTTTCGTCCTGGGAACAGTACATATGACTTTGATCAACAGTTAGGATTAATCCATTATTTGGTGATCGAGCCAAAGCTTTATGTAAGTTTGGGATCTAGAGGTACTACTGCTTCAGCCAAGGCGGCAGAGAATGCTAGAAAACATGGTTCTTTCTTTTTCCAAAGAATTGTAAAGTCAGCCCAGGCATCTTTAATCTAGATCGGTGAGCTAAAGCTTTATACATTAGAATCGGAACACACAGTGGGAGTGCTAAGAAAATTAAGCATAACTTGAATTGTCAAAGGCTTTCATGGCTGGAATCACTGGGTTGTTATAGGTTTTTCAGGCTGTATTGCCATGTTCTACAAGAATTCTCTCCTGATGTTTCACCTGCATCTGTGGCAGGTATCCTCAGAGGTTGTGAGAACCTCACGTCAAGAGAGAATGCTTCTAGAACAGTGGTTCTCAACCTGGGGTCCCCAGATGTTTTTGGCCTTCAACTCCCAGAAATCCTAACAGCTGGTAAACTGGGTGGGATTTCTGGGAGTTGTAGGCCAAAAACATCTGGGGACCCCAGGTTGAGAACCACTGTTCTAGAACATGGCCATACAGCCTGAAAAACCTACAACAACCCACGAAACATAACTTCATTGCAAATCCACTGGGCAAACAGAAACTTCTCCACATTCCTGTTCCTATACAGGGGACTTGTTCCAAATTCCACAGTTAAAAGGAACAGCAGTACGTGTGAAAATGATCTCGGAGTCCTCATGAACATCAAGTTAAACAAGAGCCAACAATGTCATGTGGCAGCCAAAAAAAGCCAGTGGGATTTTGGCCTGCATCAATAGAAGCCAAGATCCAGGGAAATCATGCTACCCCTCTATTCTGCCTTGGTCAAACCACACCTGGAATACTATGTCCAATTCTGGGCACTGCAGTTGAAGGGAGATGTTGATAAGCTAGAAGGTGTTCAGAGGAGGGTGACTAAAATGATCAAGGGTCTGGAGAACAAGCTCAATAGAGAGCGACTTAGAGAGCTGCTCATGTTTAACCTATAGAAGAGAAGGCAAGGCTGAGAGGAGACATGGTGAGGGCCATGTATAAATATGTGAAAGGATGTCACAAGGAAGAGGGAGCAAGCTTGTTTTCCGCTGCCCTGGAGACTAGGATGCGGAACAATGGCTTCAAACTACAGGAAAGGAATTTCCACCTGAACATGAGGAAGAACTTCCTAATGGTGAGAGCTGTTCACCAGTGAAACCCTCTGCCCCGGAGTGTAGTAGAGCAGTGGTTCTCAACCTGGGGTCCCCAGATGTTTTTGGCCTTCAACTCCCAGAAATCCTAACAGCTGGTAAGCTGGCTGGGATTTCTGGGAGTTGTAGGCCAAAAACACCTGGGGACCCCAGGTTGAGAACCACTGTAGTAGAGGCTCCTTCTTTGGAAGCTTTTAATCAAAGACTGAATGACCATCTGTCAGGGATGCTTTGAATGCAATTTTCCTGCTTCTTGGCAGAATTGAGTTGGATGGTATGGCCCACGAGGTCTCTTCCAACTCTGTAATTCTATGATTCTCTGAGCAGGGTCTTATCTTTGGTGGCCTCCACTCCCTGGAATGCCCTTCCTGATGAGAGCATTCATTTTGACATTCCCTTATTTTGTCCATTTGGTTTAAAGTGTGACTATTCCCAAGGGCGTTTTACTGCATATTTTCCTGACTTGTCATTCTGCTAACATTTTCTTAGCAGAATGTTGCATTCACGATGTAAAACAGGCATATTCTGCAGGCCTGCAAAACAGATGATAATAAAAATGTCTGGCTTTATAAGAATTTGGTGTCCTGGATCCAAAACTCACCTTGGATCATTTTGTGCATTTCTCCACTAAACACTTCCACCACAACACTTTGGGACATTTAAATATTAGGGAACAGGGGAAAACTATGCGAAAGTCTTAATGGTTCTTAATATTTTTCCCTCAACAGCTTTTCCAGCTGTCAGGAAACCTGTTTCTTGATCTGGAAACTAAAGATTGTGAATATGCTTTCAATTTCTGGTTCGTCTTCCTACTAGGGATTCCAGAGTTAGGGAAGCTGAGCATCCCAGTTCAGAGTCCAGGCTCAGAGGAAGGTCAGGGTGGTGCCCTGGTATCAGGCACTAGTCTGTTAATGGCTAGAAAGAGTCAGTCTTATGGTCCCGAAGACCTACATTGAGCACTAATTATCCTATTTGCAGATAGCATTTATTATTATTTGAAAATCTCAGGAGCTGAGAAGAACAGAAAGCTCTTTCTGCAAAAGCCGATCCTTGAATAGCATGGCCGGAGAAGATAAGACGGATTGCTTAATTCCTCACTCGAAAGTTCATCTCTGTCAGAATATTAATTAGTGCAGGTTGATTCACTGTTACAAGAGCATCCCTTATACTTAATTTCACCCTGTATTTGCTAAGCAAGTATTCAAACTGTTTTTATAAAGGGCAGAAAGTCTCCTATTATGTTCCAGTTCTTTCTGATTTTGTTTTAGAGAGCCATACACATTTTGTTTAGCCCAAAATATTATTTGACAGCTCCTGCTATGATTAGGAACTTTTTATATCCGCTCCCAGGTCATTTTATTGAACTTATTATAAAATCAGAAAGAACAAATCATAAAATCATAGAATCAAAGAGTTGGAAGAGACCTCGTGGGCCATCCAGTCCAACCCCATTCTGCCAAGAAGCAGGAATATTGCATTCAAATCACCCCTGACAGATGGCCATCCAGCCCCTGTTTAAAAGCTTCCAAAGAAGGAGCCTCCACCACACTCTGGGGCAGAGAGTTCCACTGCTGAATGGCTCTCACAGTCAGGAAGTTCTTCCTCATGTTCAGATGGAATCTCCTCTCTTGTAGTTTGAAGCCATTATTCCATTGCGTCCTAGTCTCCAGGGAAGCAGAAAACAAGCTTGCTCCCTCCTCCCTGTGGCTTCCTCTCACATATTTATACATGGCTATCATGTCTCCTCTCAGCCTTCTCTTCTTCAGGCTAAACATGCCCAGCTCCTTAAGCTGCTCCTCATAGGGCTTGTTCTCCAGACCCTTGATCATTTTAGTCGCCCTCCTCTGGACACATTCCAGCTTGTCAATATCTCTCTTGAATTGTGGTGCCCAGAATTGGACACAATATTCGAGGCTAGGACTTTTCCATCAGTCTGAACATCTTTAGGTGTCTGGAGTCTTGCATGATTATGTCACTTTGCTAGGTAGAGATGGACACCTTTCAATAAAAGTTGCTAACATTCCATACACTTTTAGTTCTCATGCTTACATGAATGCAAATAAAACAACATAGTGTTAAGAATTTAAAACTTAATTTAGGAGAGTTGTCATATTTAATTGCATTCCAAAAAATGTTTACAACAACAACAACAACAACAACAACAACAAAACTTTATTTATATACCGCTCTATCTTCCCAAGGGGACTCAGAGCGGTTTCCAAGTAACATAATCAATACATAAAAAGAAAACAGCATAAACATAAAATTAACAAGACAATATAAGCATTAAAAACCACAATAGCACATATATTTAAAATAATCCTGCCTGTTCAAGGCAATTTAAAAGGCCGGGCCAGGCTAGTGCAATTTTAGAGGGCCCAGGAAATTAGGTAGAGTCTATGGCTGTACATTTCCAGGGCTTAAGAGATCTGGGACTAAGCTAGAACTAGTTGTTCTCAAAGGTTTGTTTCAACCACCAGGTCTTCAGGCTCTTACGAAAGGAGGGGAGGGATGGGACCTGTCTTTTTTCTCTTGCAAGGGTGTTCCAGAGATGGGGGGCCACCACTGAGAAGGCCTTCTCTTTCGCCCCCACCAACCGTGCTTGTCTTTGCTGTCTTCATTTGTTTTTTTCCCAGTTCATCTCTTTAAAAAAGATATCAAAGAGGTGGAAAGAGTTCAGCTGAAGAGGAACTAAATCAATCAAAGGGTCAAAGAATAAGCATTGGGGGGCCATGGTAAGGGTTTGTAAAATTATGGATCAGTCAAAGAAAGGAGTTAAGAAATTATTAGACCACTCTTTGAGAACTAGAACTCAATATCAGACAGATTAAATTGTAGATTCACAAAAAAAAACCTAAAAAAACCCCACTTCTTCATGCACTATCAATATGCTGAACATTTTTGTTATGGTGGTGGTTCACCTTCAAGTAGTCTCCAACTTACGGTGACCATGGCCGATATTTCCTCAGAAGGGTTTTGCCCTTGCTGTCTTCTGAGGTTGAGAAAGTATGGCTTGCCAAGGTCCTCCTGTGGGTTTCCATGGCCAAGGGAGATTTGAACCCTTGTGTCCAAAGACCTAGTCCTATGTTCAAAGTGGTCCATCATCCAGGGTCATGGGGGGATCTTTACTGTACAAGATATGGTAGTGTTTGGTAGCTTAGCAAAAGACTGACCATTCATGGAAGGAGTACTTGATGAAGTGATCTTGTGTCAGTGAAACCAGCATCGTCTATAGCAGTGGTTCTCAACCTGTGGGTCCCAGATGTTTTGGCCTGCAACTCCCAGAAATCCCAGCCAGTTTACCAGCTGTTAGGATTTCTGGGAGTTGAAGGCCAAAACATCTGGGGACACACAGGTTGAGAACCACTGATCTACAATAAAACTGCAGCAGCAGCAGCAGCAGCTGCTGTTGTTTTCTTGCTCTGAGATTGAGAATGAGATTTGCACAGAATCACCTAGTTGGTTTTCGTTTTGATAGGGCAGTGATTCAAACATTGTTCTCCGGAGTCCCAACCCTTATATGTTATTGGTTCTCAAGATTATCTTTCATAGATTAACAGATACTGGGGACCATGTCTCTCTCTGTGTGTGTAAACTGTTAGAACATGGGTTTAAATGCAATGAAATATTGACAGGGGATAGGGAAAAGGCAGAATTACTTAATGCCTTCTTTGCCTCGGTCTTCTCACAAAAAGAGAGTCTTCAACCTCAGCAAGATGGAGTGGATGAGGGATTGGAGGACATCCAACCCCAAATTGGGAAAGAAGTTGTCCAGGAATACCTGGCCGCTCTTAACGAGTTCAAGTCCCCAGGGCCAGATCAACTACACCCCAGAGTATTGAAGGAACTAGCGGAAGTCATTTCGGAACCATTGGCAACCATCTTTGAGAGTTCTTGGAGAACGGGAGAAGTTCCAGCAGATTGGAGGAGGGCCAATGTGGTCCCAATCTTCAAGAAGGGAAAAAAGGATGACCCAAACAACTACTGTCCGGTCAGCCTCACGTCGATACCGGGCAAGATTCTGGAAAAGATTGTTAAGGAAGCGGTCTGCAAACACTTAGAAACAAATGCAGTCATCGCTAATAGTCAACATGGATTTATCAAAAACAAGTCATGCCAGACTAATCTGATCTCTTTCTTCGATAGAGCTACAAGCTGGGTAGATGCGGGGAATGCCGTGGATGTAGCGTACCTGGATTTCAGTAAGGCCTTCGACAAGGTCCCCCATGACCTTCTGGCAAGGAAACTAGTCCAATGTGGGCTAGGTAAAACTACGGTGAGGTGGATCTGTAATTGGTTAAGTGGACGAACACAGAGAGTGCTCACTAATGCTTCCTCTTCATCTTGGAAAGAAGTGACAAGTGGAGTGCCGCAGGGTTCCGTCCTGGGCCCGGTCCTGTTCAACATCTTTATTAATGACTTAGATGAAGGGCTAGAAGGCATGATCATCAAGTTTGTAGACGACACCAAATTGGGAGGGATAGCCAATAGTCCAGAGGACAGGAGCAGAATTCAAAACGATCTTGACAGATTAGAGAGATGGGCCAAAACTAACAAAATGAAGTTCAACAGTGACAAATGTAAGATACTCCACTTTGGCAGAAAAAATGAAATGCAAAGATACAGAATGGGTGACGCCTGGCTCGAGAGCAGTACGTGTGAAAAAGATCTTGGAGTCCTCGTGGACAACAAGTTAAACATGAGCCAACAATGTGATGTGGCGGCAAAAAAAGCCAATGGTATTTTGGCCTGCATCAATAGGAGCATAGTGTCTAGATCTAAGGAAGTAATGCTACCCCTCTATTCTGCTTTGGTTAGACCACATCTGGAATATTGTGTCCAATTCTGGGCACCACAATTCAAGAGAGATATTGACAAGCTGGAATGTGTCCAGAGGAGGGCGACTAAAATGATCAAGGGTCTGGAGAACAAGCCCTATGAGGAGCGGCTTAGGGAACTGGGCATGTTTAGCCTGAAGAAGAGAAGGCTGAGAGGAGATATGATAGCCATGGGTAAATATGTGAGAGGAAGCCACAGGGAGGAGGGAGCAAGCTTGTTTTCTGCTTCCTGGAGACTAGGACGCAATGGAACAATGGCTTCAAACTACAAGAGAGGAGATTCCATCTGAACATGAGGAAGAACTTCCTGACTGTGAGAGCCGTTCAGCAGTGGAACTCTCTGCCCCGGAGTGTGGTGGAGGCTCCTTCTTTGGAAGGTTTTAAGCAGAGGCTGGATGGCCATTTGTCAGGGGTGATTTGAATGCAATATTCCTGCTTCTTGGCAGGGGGTTGGACTGGATGGCCCATGAGGTCTCTTCCAACTCTTTGATTCTATGATTGTCATCGTTTAAACTGTGTGGTGTAGCAATGCAATGTAAGAGTTAAATGCTCTGAGCTGTGCTTGATTCCTAGAGCATAACTTTGGAGTGTTCTGGTAACGTGTTTACATTCCACAGAATCAGCCATGCAGTTCCACTTCCAATGTACAGCTAAGAGGACAGACGTGTGTTTGCTACTTCTGTAAATAGTCTGTAGTTTTAGTATTTGCAATAAAAGATAAGAGCTGCTCCAGGCTTTGGAGCTGACCAAGGTAGTACGCTTCGTTGTTGTTTTTTTGCTTTTGTGACTTTGATCAAACGCTCAGAGGTCAATAAATCAACATAAACTTCATGACCTAATGCTGAAGGTGGCATCCCAAGAAAATGTCACAATATGATTTTACTAATGATAATTCACATTTATTGTAGGAGTATAGACCAATAGTAGTCTACCTGAATCAGGAAAGGTTTCAAGTTTTTGGTGGCATAGAAACTGTCAAAATTACAAGTAGAGGATCTGATGTTAATTAGCATGAACTCAGAACCCATCAAAGTGCCTCTTAAATGAAGACTCTCTGTCTTTCCTCACTTCCAGAACATTTGGCGTTATCCCTTAAACAGAGTTGTTAAATGGGGCAGATGGCTTTTCCAGGCTCATGAAGTACACCTGCATGCTCTTGCAAATACATTAATAAAAGTTTCTCCCCCATTCGCTTGCCGAATCTGACTTCAAAAGGTGATCTTGTTAATGCCAGTTCAGTGCATGGGAAAATGAGCAGTGCCAGAAAACCATCATTTTTTTTCTCTTTGTTTCCTTTTCAAGGAGGACCTGATGACAACTTGATAGAAGGCGGAGGGACAAAGTTTGTCTGCAAGCCTGGAGCCCGAAATATCACTATCATCTTTCACCCGCTTCTAAGGTAACACTTTCTCACTAAACCTTCATGCATGCAGATTGACTCATACAGCAGTTTTTGCCATTGACCACATTTTGGATTTGTTTACAAAACTTTGAACTGTTTATACAAGTGCAGCCAAACCATGTAAATTGGGATAGTTTACAGAATTCAATCTAAAGTTCATTATCTTCCTTTTATAAAAGGTGGGAAATGCCCAGGTTCTCCAAACCTTTCTGGACTGCGACACCTGTCAGCGCTCACGTTTGCATAGGGGTTGAAGTCAGGTCATATCAAGAGGTCCACATATTGCCCATATCTGATTATGAAAGTCAGGTTGCTAGTTGATATGGCTATGAAGCATGGTATAAAAGCATCTGGCAATGATTCTTCAATTCTCTGAAACATAGAGGAAGAGTTCTGATCATCTGGGGGCTTTGGTGACCCTTCAGCCTCCTTGTCCTATAAATTATAAATTATAGAAATAATGAAAATGTACTGTCTAACATGAGTGTCGGCTAACATTACTTATGAGGAACACTGATGTGGCCATAATGTCCCATCCTGATGACAACGTAAATTGCCCTCTATACTCATGTAGAAGTCTTGAAGTGTTAGTCAAAAAATATTAACCCACAAGTCAATTTGAGTACTGTACCTTAACTGTTAGCAAAAAAAGAAACCATCAAATTTCCCGATCAGAATGGTGAAAGTCAAGAGCTTAGTCCATCCCAGGAGAATCTAAAAGGGGCACCAACCCTTCTTACTCTTTCCAATGTGGTGCCACTTATGGCTTTTTAAAAAGTTTCTATGGCATTCAAAAATGGTAGCAACAGCCAGGGGATTTCCCTTCTGTTATTTAAACATTTATGCCATCCTATATTTCCAAACCCCCGGTGTCACAGAGGGTTAAAGTGCTGAGCTGCTGACCGAAAGGTTAGTGGTTCAAAACTGGAAAGTGGCATGAGCTCCTGCAGTTAGGCCCAGCTTCTGTCAACCTAGCAGTTCGAAAACATGCAAATGTGAGTAGATCAATGGGTCGGGAAGGTAATGGCACTCCATGCAGTTATGGCGGCCACATTACCTTGGAGGTGTCTACGGACAACGCTGGCTCTTTGGCTTAGAAATGGAGATGAGCACCAACCCCCAGAGTCAGACACAACTGGACTTAATGTCAGGGGAAATCCTTTACCTTATTATATTTCCAAAGGGCTCCTGGTGGTGCAGTGGGTTAAACCYCTGAGCTGCTGAAGTTGCTGACCGAAAGGTTGGTGTTTCGAATCCGGGGAACAGYGTGAGTTCCTGCTGTTCTACCAACCTAGCAGTTTGAAAACATGCAAATGTGAGTAGATCAATAGGTTCCGCTTCTGTGAGAAAGTATTGGCGTTCCATGCAGTCATGCCGGCCACATGACCTTGGAGGCGTCTACAGACAATGCCAGCTCTTTGGCTTAGATATGGAGATGAGCACCAACACCCAGTCGGACATGACTAGATTTAATGTCAGGGGAAAACCTTTGCCTTTACCTTTATTTAAACATTTATGCCATCCTATATTTCCAAAGACAGTAGAACAGCTATGAGTAAAATCAGCTGGAAACAGCAAGAAATATTCTGAAACATTTATTTGTTAAAATCAGACACTAACCTGAATGAATGTGTGGATTGTGTAATAAATGACCTGTGAAGAAAATAATAATAACAACAACAGCAACAACAATAATAAATGCTTATGTTGCTGTCAAAGAGAAATGTTAGATGTGCAAAAGCTTTCTCTACCTATGATGTAGCAATCTCTTTCTTGTGAGGTGTTCATATGTCTGTCATATGTGGCTGTGTAGTTTTCCCCGTAACCTTGCTGCCGTTGCACTCCCTTGTCTTCTGAAAAACTCAATAGCAATCTTTCTGAGTTTATTTGTCTGTTTGACCCCCTTTGGCGCCAAACAGCGTAATTCATTATTGATCAGGCGTGGGGAAAAGTTTAGTTGTAGCTCATAGCCAATTGTTTATCATTCACGGCCAGTTATGATTAATAAGCTGCGAGTGAACCTTCCAGACATTGCAAGGTAAGCTGATTTCTTGATAAACCGTTTTCAACTTTTCAAAACTGCAAATGAAGCCACTCTGCGTTTGGAAGCCGAGTGTCAATTATTAAAATACATTAGAAATCCTCAGCTGGAAACTCATCAGGGGCTACTAGGGCTTGCAAATACCTGAGCTGAGTAAGATGGAAATGGGAAGCTTAATAGAGCACCATTTGGATTTAATCTCCCCATTTCTACCTTCTCATGATTTATTTTGCCTTTTATCATCAGTGTCTAAATCAAAGGAGGTTGGCTTCCTTGTTTGGTAGCTAATACATTTTGTCTGCTGGTGTTCGTATATGTTTCTCGGTTTTGTTCTATACCTTTTGTCTCCTTTTTTTCTTACTTTGCACTATATCGGTGCATTTTAGGACTTTTTAGGAGCAGCTATTAGGCAGACAATCCTGTTCTTTGCAGCAGGTATTGAACTAGAAAGGAGAGGGTGCCTTGAGACTATTCTTAAAGACTGAGACAAACACATGCTCCCCATTACTACTGGTTGCAATATTATATTCATTTATATGGTTGCAATATTATTATTCATTTATATCTTTCTTTCAAGAACAAAACTTTATTATAGTCACTGACCAGCACAAAGCGAGGCCCAAGCACCCTGGGAAGGGGAAACACAACTCCCCAGATAAGAAAACAGTTTAAAATCACAGTTTGAAAACCCAGGTTAATGTATCAGGTATGAAACCAGTCCCGGGGGGGGGGGGGGGGGAATGATAGTGTTATTAAAGAACTGCAGGGGGGCACTCAAGGGTATGGGAGGGGCACATTACAAGTCTTGTTGTTGTTGTTGTTGTTGTTGTTGTTGTTGTTGTCCACCCGGACTGTGGCGCAGCTGGGTGGGAGTCAGCTGCATTAAGATCACTACTGACCAAAACGTCATGAGTTCAAAACCAGCCCGGGTCAGAGTGAGCTTGTGACCTCTTTGTGTAGCTTGCTGTCAACCTTTGCAGCCTGAAAGACAGTTGTGTCTGTCAAGTAGGAAATTCTGCGGGGAGGCAAATTTTCGATGCCATAAAAATCTCCAGCAAGCATGCAAAGAATGATGAAGTACTTCATCAGTGTCACAAATGGACGGTGAAGCGACAGCTCCCCTGGTGGCCAGAATACCTAATAAGACAAAGACTTGGATCTACACTGCCAAATAATGCATTATATGAGTCTACACTGACCACATAGTATAGTTCAAATTGCATTATTTGGCAGTATAGATCCAACCCAAGAGAAAGGTCTCTCCTTAGACTCTAATGGGCTTTTGAAGGGAGAAAGTTTTTCAAGTCCTAAAGATTGTAAACACACCAAATCTCATCTGATCTTGGAAGATAAATGGGGTTAGTCTTGGTTAGTACTTGGATGGAGAATATCCAGGAAGTACCAGGTGCTGAAGGGTATATTTCAGAGGAAGGAACTGGCCAAACTACCTGTGAGTATCCCTTGCTTAAGAAAACCCAATGAAATCTATGAGTTGACAGGTGATTTGAAAGCATATATACACACCTGGTTGTTAAAATATCTTGGACCCAAGCTACATAGATCATAAGAAGGACTTTCTATTGTCTCTGGAAATCTACATTAGACACCTTGCTAGTTTGGTCCGGAGTTTCGGCCTGAACTGCTACCAATATGCAGACGACACCCAACTCCTTCTGCGCTTGGAGCCTGGAGCAACGTCAATACCAGACAATTTCACGTTACGTCTGGAGGCTCTGTCGAACTGGCTACGTGCAAGTAGACTGAAGGTGAACCCGGCGAAGACTGAGATTCTCTGGCATGGCCGCCCGACAGGTCTGACTCATTCGCTACCCATCCTTGATTGGTGCCGCCCTATCTCCATCGTCCACTGTTAAGAGCTTAGGGGTCGTTTTGGATTCACAGCTGAAAATGGAAGCTCAGGTCGCTGCTGCCAGCAAACAGGCCTTTTTCCATCTATGACAAGCGAGGCAATTGGCACCCTACCTATCTGATGAGGCTTTGGCAACAGTCATCCATGCCACGGTCACATCTAGGCTAGATTGTTGTAACGCCTTGTATGTTGGCCTTCCGATGTCTACGACCCGAAAGCTCCGTATTGTTCAGAATGCGGCAGCCAGGCTACTCACAAGAATGACCATGAAATGCCATATAACACCAGTGCTACAGCACTTACATTGGCTTCCAACTGAGTACCGTGGCCTGTATAAGATGCTAGTTCTACCTTTAAAACGCCCTCCCAAAAGATCTTAGACAGGCCCCTACATTGGCAGTCTTCAGAAAGAATTTAAAAACTTGGCTGTTCCGATGTGCCTTCTCAGATTAGGAATCCCCATCACCAAGTCCTAGAAGCACTTTAGTAGAATTAAGATCGCTGCACACCGCACTTATTTTATAATCCTACATTCCTCCTGCCACTTCAGCACTTTTAATCCTGTACCCACTGCTCTGGCCGGCCCAGTTTTAAAGTGTCCTGATGTATTGTTATTGTTGTTGTCTATTTTGCTTAACTGTTTTGATTTGCTTAACTGTTTTGATTTGCTTAACTGTTTTGATTTGCTTCTGGTATTGTTGTTGTATTATGTTCTGTTGCATTGTGTTTGAGGCTTCGGCCTGTGTGAGCCGCATCGAGTCCTACGGGAGATGCTAGCGGGGTACAAATAAAGTTAATAATTAATAATAATAA
Source organism: Anolis sagrei ordinatus (assembly GCF_025583915.1). Classification (NCBI taxonomy): domain Eukaryota; kingdom Metazoa; phylum Chordata; class Lepidosauria; order Squamata; family Anolidae; genus Anolis; species Anolis sagrei. The sequence goes on along the minus strand of NW_026847549.1, from coordinate 7,195,362 downwards.
TAATAAAATTCTTTACGGCCAGAGTCCATCATACCTTAGGGACCGCCTCTCCCATCATCGGAGGTCCCAACGACTAACCCAACGTGACTTATTCTATATACTGGGTCCTAGAGAAGTGCACTTGGAAAGGACCAGACGCAGGGCTTTTTCTATTTCTGCCCCTGCCTTATGGAATTCCTTGCCACCCTATATGAGAGCCATGCATGGCTTAGGGCCTTTTTCTCAAGCACTTAAGACCTGGCTTTTTACTAGAGCATTCGATCCCTGTTAATTTTTAATTTTTGTATGTATGTATTTTATCTTTTACAATTTAGCTGTAAATCACCTAGAGCATCTCAGATGGAGGGCGATTAATAAGTAATTAAAGATGATGATGATGATGATGATGATGATGATGATGATGATGATATGATGGAAATGGACCATCAGCCAGTGGAGCAGTTACCAGTGGAGTAGGTTGTCTGACTCTAAGGAAAGTGGAGGATGTCAAGAAGCAAGTGGCGAGGGGGAGGAATTCCCCATAAAGTCTCCACAACCCTCCACAGCCCTTATTACATGAACTTGGACCTATATGAATGCCTGATGTAGACTGTGCCAGCTCCCCATGGTTGAGTCTTCTTCCTCTCTTCCACCCCTTGGTGCCTTTCCAAGTAATTGATGTGCAAACCTATAGAAAGGCACTGCAGATTACTTCAATCAGAGAAGTCAGCCATAGCAGAGCACCTGATGAACCAACCTGGACACAGCATATTATTTGAGAACACAGAAATGCAGGACCACTCTCACAACCACCATGTCAGACTACACAGAGAAGCCATTGAAATCCACAAGCATGTGGACAATTTCAACAGAAAGGAAGAAACCATGAAAATGAACAAAATCTGGCTACCAGTATTAAAAAACTCAAAAATTACAACAGAGTAAACAATCAGGCACATCAAATCACTCTCAACAAAAGATTCCCCCAGGCACTTCCAAGCCATTAAATGCTAATCAAGGTGGTCAGTTGAAACATTCACACCTAGCTCCAGCAGACAAAAGTCCTTTGTCCCACCCTGGTCATTCCACAGATATATAAACCCATTTTCCTACTTCCAGCAGACCTCACTACCTCTGAGGATGCTTGCCATAGATGCAGGTGAAACGTCAGGAGAAAATGCCTCTAGAACATGGCCATATAGCACGGAAAAACCTACAACAACCCAGTGATTCCGGCCATGAAAGCCTTCGACGATAAACCTATAGAACTTGGGATTTTTGTGGGGGAGGGAGTTCTTTTCTTTCTTTCCATAATCTTTTGGCAAGTAATCTGTTTGGATTCCCTGTGTTTGTGAAGTGCTTGCTGCTAATGACTGGGATGCCAATAAACTCTCTCTGGCTTCAAGCTCATTTCATGCCATCCTCAGCCGCCGTGTTGTGACAGGGACGAGGACTGTTATGGAAACACTTCTTCCAAAGTGACCGCTTCACTGCGATGTGTAGTTCTGACTGATCATCTTTAGTGTTTTTGTCAGCTTGTCACAGGCAATCAGATATTATCTTCATTGCTGACATCCCAGAAGCATATAAAGTAGGAGAAAAACTTACGTGCTCTTTGTCTCTCTCCTTCTCTTTCTTCCTCTCTTCCTCTCCTCCTCACTTTCTTCTCCCAGCCTCTGTCAGACACAAACAACACATTTTGAATTGCAATTTACATGACACACTATGGTTTCATTACCAGCTTGAAGGAGAGGCAGTGGAAATAATGCATGTCGTAAACATGATTTGGGCAAGATTTATGACGGAAAGATGTTGTGGTATTGTTCAGTGCACTTGTCATAGAGGCCAAAGGTGGATGGCATTTCCTTCATCTTAAACCATTCTCTCTCTCCTCCTTGCATTTTTTGCCCAATAACACAGCAATAATTTTTAGAGAGGGAAAAGCAGTTTATAGAAGAATCCCTCCTCCTTCAGCTTAATAGATAGTGGCGAAAGAAGGACGTGATGGAAGTCAAGCAGGCATGGGCTATCAAGACAATCGGCAGCACTGCAAGAAACTGCTTCCTTTATGTGGCCAACATGGCTAAGCACTGTGTTACTATGGCTAAGAAGGGCTTTCCTTCATAAATGTTTTCCAAAAAAAAGTATTGAAATATGCAGAAACCACCAGAAATGTGGTTGTCTGGAGATACCTGTTCTCACCAAGATGTCTGGAGATACCCTTTCTCACCGAGAAAGTTAATGTACTTCTGAGTACTTCTGCATAATACTTTTCTGTACAGGATTTAATTAGTATAAATTGGACTCTTCTACTCCACGTTGCATGGTTTCACCCTAATATTATATGTAGGTGATAAGGAATAAGTTGTACTGATCCATTCAGTATAACAACCAAGTAGCAACAGACCATGGAACAACAGACTGGTTCAAGATTGGGAAACAAGTACGGCAGGGCTGTATACTCTCACCCTCCCTATTCAACATCAAGCGATGTATGGGGCTTGATTAATTCAAAGCTGGAGTTAAAATTGCTGAACGAAACATTCATAACCTTAGATATGCAGATGATACCGCTTTGATGGCTGAAAGCGAGTAGGAGCTGAGGAGCCTTATAACCAAGGAGAAAGTGCAAAAGCTGGGTTGCAGTTAAACATCACAAAAACCAAGATGATGGCAACCAGACTGATTGATAACTGGCAAATAGAGGGAGAAAACATGGAGGTAGCAACAGACTTTGTATTTCTAGGCGCAAAGATTATTGCAGATGTAGACTGCAGCCAGGAAATCAGAAGACGTTTACTTCTTGGGAGGAGAGAAATGACCAATTTTGATAAAATAGTGAAGAGTAGAGACATCACACTGGCAATGAAGGTCCATATAGTTAAGCAATTGTATTCCCTGTAGTAACCTATGGATGGAGCCTCCGGTGGCACAGTGGGTTAAAACACTGAGTTGCCGAGCTTGTTGACCGAAAGGTTGCAGGTTCAAATCCGGGGAGTGGCGTGAGCTTCCACTGTCAACCCCAGCTTCTACCAACCTAGGAGTTTGAAAACATGCAAATGTGAGTAGGTCTGGCGGGAAGGTAATGGTGCTCCATGTAGTCATGCCAGCCACATTACCTTGGAGGTGTCCACAGACAACGCTGGCTCTTCAGCATAAAAATGGAGATGTGCACCACACCCCGCAGTTAGACACGACTGGACTTAATGGCAGGGGAAAACCTTTACCTAAACTATGGATGTGAGAACTGGATCATAAGAAAGGCTGAGCGAAGGAAGGAAGAGACACTTTTGAACTGTGATGCTGGAGGAATATGGTGAGAGTGCCTTGGAGTGCAAAAAGATCCAAACAGTCCATACTCCAGGAAATAATGCCCAACTGCTCACTGCAGGGAAAGATATTAGAGGCAAAGATGAAGTACTTTGCCCACATCATGAGAAGACAGGAGAGCTTGGAAAAGCAAATGAAACTGGGGAAAATGGAAGGAAAAGGGATGAAGGACTGACCAAGGGCAAGGTGGATGGATGGATGTTATCCTTGAAGTGATTATCTTGACCTTAAAGGAACTGGGGTTGGTGATGGTCAACAGGGAGCTCTGTCCTGGGCTGGTCCATGAGGTCATGAAGAGTCAGAAGCAACTGAATGAATAAACAACAACAACAAAAGGAAGAAGTTTACTTTATCTGTCAAAAAAATGTGTATGAACGCAAAGAGTTTGCATTCTTAGTTCAGAACGTTTTATTGGGAACACCAAGGCAGAAATGGGAAACGGAGGCATGTGTTGGCCCTGGGGTAGACAACCTAATTTCCAGCAGGATAAATGTAATGCACGGAGGCCCTGATTAATTACCAGCACTTAATGGAACTCACTTGTATGTAATAAATGAATCGCAGATATTATTTTTCCAACAGGCACATGGTGCTTTGAGAAGAGTTGATTCCTGGGAATAGACTTTCTTTTCCTTTTTAAAAAAAACACGTGAAAAGCTAATTAGACCTCCAGCCTGATGGACTCACAGACACGATTCCTTCCCTGATTAGATATTGTAGGAGGTGCTGAAGTATGGAAATTAGGACTGCGCAAAAAAGGCTGGTGGCTGCGTCTGCTGTCCATTGATAGTCGACATCTGCTCAGGCGCTAATATACCCAGGGAGGGAGATCAGTCTTGATCTGTGGTTGATCATTTCCTGTTGGCCATCAGGAAATGAGGTTGACCAAAACGTGTAAGCTGGTGGGTGTGCTAAGGAGGCTCACTTGGGCCAACAACATTTGTTCGACATCAGTGAATCTTCCTTTTGTTGGTTTCAGCTGGCGTTTGAAAGGCACTTGGCTCTTCAGGGCAATAATAATTTTACATATGCTTTATGGATTCTGTTTATTACCAGACAATTGGAGAACAGATGGCTTCAGTCTTGAGGCTGGTGGAGAGAAGGCAGCGAAAGAGCTGGAGACAGGCGGCCGAGGGCAGGAGGCCGCAGCCTTTCAGGCTGTGGAGATGCCATTAGTCCTAATCCTTTTGAAAGCGGCGAGGAGATCTGGTATCAGCCACACTTCATTAATATCAGGCAGCAATTAAAAACCGTTGCGGGGAAGGAGCAAAGAGCAAAAGGGCTCATTGGCCTCGAAGCAGAAGTTCTTTTTAAATCGCTTCATTTGTATGTCACCGAAAAAGGTGGAGAAGTTAAACTATGTTGGCATCTCAGCCTTTTCTCTTCCAGTCTTAGAAGAAGGCAGCATCTGTCAGGCAACCGAGTGCCGGATGGAAAGTTGACAGTGGTACATCCATCAGCGATTCTTGGATTGCTGCCTTTGATTTAGTGACGGCAAGGCTAAAGCGCCACTGAGATTTCGTCTTGGATAAAGTCAATATCTGGAGGAAAGCTGCCATTATCAGCGTGGTAAGCTTGTTGGAGGATGCCAAGAAAGTGCCTCTCGGAGCCAAAACAAACAAATCCGAGAAGAGTGTCACTCTCTTAGGAAAGTCTCTTCTATAGTAACAGCTCTGAGTAGTAAAATGGTAGAGTCTCCCTTTGAGCATCTTTTACATTCTCTCTCCTCCATCAAATGCTAATGCAGTGTATTTGATTAGATCAGTGGTTCTCAACCTTGGGTCCCCAGATGTTTTTGGCTTACAACTCCCAGAAATCCCAGCCAGTTTACCAGCTTTTAGGATTTCTGGGAGTTGAAGGCCAAAAACATCTGGGAACCCCAGGTTGAGAACCACTGGATCAGAGAGATGTAGTAGCTCAGTGGTTCTCAACCGATGGGTTCCCAGGTGTTTTGGCCTATAACTCCCAGAAATCCCAGCTATTTTACGAGCTGTTCAGATTTCTGGGAATTGAAGGCCAAAACATCTGGGGACCCACAGGTTGAGAACCACTGTAGTAGCTAAAGAAGCTATCCATAATCTGACTCTGTCTTGAGCAATAAGATCCCTAGGTGAGAACTTTTCAGAATCCCATCACATTTTCTGAACCCCCTGGACCACATATGTCAAACTCAAGGTCTGCGGGCCAAATCTGGTCCTCCATGTCATGTATGTGGCCTGTGAGGTGCTGGCATTATCTCCTCTGCCAGTAGCTGGCCCTAAAGCAGGGGTCCTCAAACTAAGGCCCGGGGGCCGGATACGGCCCTCCAAGGACATTTACCCGGCCCTCAGTTCAGGGTCAACCTAAGTCTGAAACTACTTGAAAGCACACAACAACAACAACAATCCCATCTCATCAGCCAAAAGCAGGCCCACACTTCCTATTGAAATACTAATAAGTTTATATTTGTTAAAATTCTTCATTTTAATTATTGTATTGTTTTAAGTGGTTTTTGGGGTCCCCAGATGTTTTTGGCCTTCAACTCCCAGAAATCCTAAAAGCTGGTAAACTGGCTGCAAAATAAGATATGTGCATAGGAATTCATTCATTTTTTTTCAGATTATAATCCGGCTCCCCAACAATTTGAGGGACTGTGACCTGGCCCTCTGTTTAAAAAGTTTGTGGACCCCTGCCCTAAACTATCCAATAGCAGACTGAGATGAACGTTGAATGACATCTGCCCTTGAACCAATCCGCATTGAGCATGAGGGTGGGAAGAGGGAGATGTCTTCACTTGAGGGGCACAATTGGGGTGGGGGAGTACAGCTATGTTAAGGAGGAGTTATATTTATATAGCCTTACAATTACAAGTGGCCATTTGAAGGCAACCATAAAGGTGATGTGGCCTTTGGTGAAAAGGAGTTTGAAACCTCTGGGCTAGGCTTTGGATCTCCATCTCTAGTGAGTCTAGAATGGCCCTCTCCTTGTTCTCATTCTGCAAGAAAGTGAAAATAGGCTTTTAGTAAGGAAGGTTTTTGAAAGGAAAGGGCTGTAAGACCTGTACTGTTTATAATTGTGCTCTTCAGCAGCTTTAGTGTTTAAGTGTATGTTTTAAATTGTTTTCATGTAGTCAATAATTTTGTTCAGTTTTAATGTTTCCTTTTTTATGCTTTTGATTATATTGTCATTATTTTTAATGTAGAGGTTGCTTTGAGCCCCAATGTTAGAGGAAAGGTGAGGTATAAATAAAGTTAACAACAAAAACATAGTGGGTGAGTCAATCAGCTGCAGAGTCGGCTGTGATCTAGAACACTCTGCTCAAAACACATCATGTGTTCATACTTCTAGGGGTTTTTTTTTTGTTTTTTTTTTGTCGTGTCAGGAAAGACTTGAGAAACTGCAAGTCGCTTCTGGTGTGAGAGAATTGGCCATCTGCAAGGACGTTACCCAGGGGAAGCCCAGATGATTTTTGATGTTTTTTTATCATCCTTGTGGGAGGCTTCTCTCATGACCCCGCATGAGGAGCTGGAGCTGATAGAGGGAGCTCATCCGCCTCTCCCCAGATTTGAACCTGCAACCTGTCGGTCTTCAGTCCTGCTGGCACAGGGGTTTAACCCACTTCGCCACCGGGGGCTCCTATATATAGCTTATTATGTACAAATAAACCGATGATGATGATGATGATGATGATGACGACGACGACGACGACGACGACGACGACGACGATAACTTTATTCTTATATCCCACCTCCATTTCTCTGAAGGGACTCTGGGTGGCTTACTTGGAGATCAAGCCCAGTGTAAACAAAGGTTACAAATAACACAATTTAAAATCTAAAACAGTAAAATATATCAAAACATCATAAAACATAAAAAGTGGGCATATTCAGATTTGAAACTAATAGCGCAGAACAAGGGCTTGTGCAAAGCCAAATCTGCAGATCCGGGCTAGGAATAAATAATCCAACCAAAATATTAGGGATAGGCAGACTTAATTCAGTAACTGAACAATTATTCAAAGGCATGTTGGAACATCCAAGGCTTCAAGTCTTTCCAGAAGGTGGACATGGTGGAGGCTAATCTTATCTGCCTGGGGAGAGAGTTCCAGAGCCGGGGGACCACCACCGAGAAGGCCCCCGTCTCATCCCCACCAACGATACTTTTGACTGAGGTGGGAGTGAGAGAAGGGCCTCCCCAGTAGATCTTGGCACTCACACCAGTTCATAGAAGGAGATACGGTTGCAAAGATAAGCAGGACCCAAACTGAATGATAGACCAAATGCAGCTTTCATTTTTCATAAAATATGACTTGTGCACTTTTGGATTGTTAGATCATTACCTTTTAAAAATAGAAACCCAAACATCCGTGGGGATCATGAAATCTTGAATTAGATTTTGAAACTTAATCAACATCTTTTCTTACCCAGCAAGCTTTGTTTTCATACTGCATATATCTCAATTGGTGCAGATGGGACATAAAATGAACAGCCTGTGGTAAAAGCCACGGGTGTATATACTGTATTCAGATATGATAGATGCAATATCGTATATGAACTAATTGCTGATATATAAATAGGTTTATGCGTTTTCGTCTACATAAATGCTTCATTTTTAAGTGCTGTATTAGAATCCTGGCAGCGACAATTTGGGATAATGGTCAGAATAGCTATTTTCATCTGGTGCTTTAATTCTCTTTAATAGAACCAGTAATGGGCAATCAAGACTTGATTGCCGAGGAATAAGAAGGAAAATAAATACATCTATATAAGAGGCGACTGGAAAGCCAATGTGGTGTATAGGTATCAGTGCTGGACCGAGACCTGGCTGAGGGTTTTGATCTCCTTGGGAGCAAGTCATACTCAGTATGAGAGGAAGGTACTGGCAAACATTCTCTGGATAAATCTTGACAAGAAAATCCTGGAATAGGTTTGCCCTGGGGCCGCCATAAGCGAGTAGTGACTTTAAAGTACACAAGAACAGCAGCAAGTGGAATATTTTATCCCCCTCTGCTTTGTCTCCCATTTTACAGGGCACGTTGCAGTAAATAGAACCCAGTACAATTTTCAACTGTATTTTTCGTTCTCTCACCATGTCAGTGAAGACACAGCCGGACAGATAGAGGTTGCAGAGGTCTTTGGTGGGCACGGATCCAGAGCAAATAATTAGCACAAACATGCCCTCTGTCGAGGACTCCCTAGCTGTTGACATTTAGCACTCTTATCTAACAAGCACAAATTGGTTATTTTCTCTCTGTGAAATGCCCTGGCACGTCTATAAAGAACTTGCACAGACATGCTGTTTTTGTCTGTCCTTGTGAAACAGTTGGTAAAACCCACCATCACCATCTACAGACACACCTTTTGGGATGCCACTAGAGGGTCTAATGGGGAGGCACCTAGGTTAGAAAGTGGTTGTGATCATAGTAGTACCACTTCCATGTTCTTCCACAATCACATTATTTTACAATGTGTTCAAAATGTGATGTCCATATCATAGAATCCTGGAGAGACCTTGTGGGCAATCTAGTCCAACTGTGCTTTGGCATCAGTTCATATTTCCTGATCTCTCTTGTGAACAATCTATAGTGGAAGAGATCACAAGGGCCATCCAGCCCAATTCCCTTTCAAGAAAACACAATCCAACAGATGACCATCCAGCCTCTGCTTAAAAGCCTCCAGAGAAGGAGACACTGAATCAGTAGCATTTTCCACTGCCAAACATCTCTTGTTCTCAGGAGGTTCTTCCTAATGTTTAGGTGAAATCTCCTTTCCTGGCATTTGAATCCATGGCTTCATTGTGTCCTAGTCTCTAAAGCAGTGGTTCTCAACCTGCGAGTTTCCAAGTGTTTTGGCCCACAACTCTCAGAAATCCCAGCCAGTTTAACAGCTATTAGGATTTCTGGAAGTCGAAGGCCAAAACATTTGAGGACCCATAGGTTGAGAATCACTTCTCTAGAGCATCAGAAGAGAAGCTGGCCGCTCCCCAAGAGGACATCATTTCTAATATTTGAACATTGCTCTCATATTCCATTCTTTCAGCCTTCTCTTATTCAAGCTACACATTCCCAGCTCCCTAAGCTGCTATTCAAAGGGTTTGGCTTCCACACCTTTCATCATTTTGATCACCCTTGTCTCAACACATTCTGATTCTTCAACACACCAAAGTTTCCCAACCTCCCCAAAATAAAAGTGGGAAAAATCAGTAAAAATTAATCCAAAATGGTGGCTGGAAGTGATGCTATATGTAACGGATTGGCCTACCTTTCAGGGTTGGTGTAAAAGGCAGTAAACAGGCCTGATTTGCCAAAGCTAAGGAGAGCTGAGGGGTGGAACAATCAGGCAGCCTCACAGGCAGAGGTGCAGTCTGATTGGCTGATGAAATTCGAGGGAAACGCTTAACAATTGGATATGGCCAGATCCAGAGAGAAAGAGAAAGAGCAAAAGCAGCCATTTAAATTCACTTGGGAGTATGGAGTTTGAAGAAGGGTTAGGAGTTTTGAAGGGAAGGAAGGACTGAAGAGTTTTGAGAACCTTTTTGTGAAAAGATAATTCTTTGAGGAAAATAGTTAGGCCTCTACAGTGATTAGAGTGCTGGTGAGGAAGACAGAATCAAAAGGTTCAAAATAACCTGTTTGTATTCATGTGTGGGGAACTTTGTTTAAGAAACTCAAAATATAAGACTATTCTCTGACAAAAAGTAAAGTCTGTTAATCTACTGAAACCACTACTCTTATTTACTGTCTGAGAACAAAATTAAACAATATATTCCTGTTTTATTTCAACTGAAAACTTCGTATAACTTTTTAAACATTCAATTGAAGGAGGTGGCCTATTAAATAATAGACAAGCTGGAATTTGTCCAGAGGAGGGCGACTAAAATGATCAAGGGTCTGGAGAACAAGCCCTATGAGGAGCCGCTTAAGGAGCTGGGCATGTTTAGCCTGAAGAAGAGAAGGCTGAGAGGAGATATGATAGCCATGTATAAATATGTGAGAGGAAGTCACAGGGAGAAGGGAGCAAGCTTGTTTTCTGCTTCCCTGGAGACTAGGACGCAAGGAACAATGGCTTCAAACTACAAGAAAGGAGATTCCACCTGAACATGAGGAAGAACTTCCTGACTGTGAGAGCCGTTCAGCAGTGGAACTCTCTGCCCCGGAGTGTGGTGGAGGCTCCTTCTTTGGAAACTTTTAAACAGAGGCTGGATGGCCATTTGTCAGGGGCGATTTGAATGCAATATTCCTGCTTCTTGGCAGAATGGGGTTGGACTGGATGGCCCATGAGGTGTCTTCCAATTCTTTGATTCTATGATTCTATGATTCTATTGTTGGATCTTCTCGCGGTCCAAGGCACTCTCAGAACTTTCCTCCAGCACCACAGTTCAAAAGCATCTATCTTCCTTCATTCAGCCTTCCCTATGGTCAAGCTCTCACATCCGTAGGTGACTATGGGGAATACCATTGCTGTAACTATGCAGATCTTTGTTGCCAGGGGTCTCTTTGATTCTATGATTCTATGAAATTGGTGGCAGCATAAAAAAACCCTTAATGAATATTTGCTGGCAGCAAAGGAGATAATTAATATACAGTGGTAGCTTCTCACTGTCTGGCCTTGTGTGTGTGAGGGTGTGTGTGTGTGTCTGGTCCCCTCACGGCCTTGCCTTTGGGCCAAAACCTTGTCGTTTGTCCTTCTGTCCATCTTTTGTTGTTGCACTACACCACTTCTAGTCTGTCAGCCCACAGGAGGAATGCTGAGAGGGAAAAGTCCCTTGTCTTCTGAAGTTGCCCATCCCTGGTTATGACATAGCAGATGTCAAAACCAGGTTATTGCTTCTGTCAGTTCATGCGCCTGGGTCTTCACAAGCTGGTGCCGTATATAGATGAATTATACAGGCAGATTTAAATTTAAAACAGAATGAAACCAGTCGTCTTGACATTTCTAAGAGATTGTGAAACCGGTCATTACAGGCGCCGTGCCTGTGTGGTGAGCTTGCAGATTCATTTTTGTGCCATTGTTAATGCTTTATGAGAGCTGACAGTCTTGCCGCCCATGCCTTATTAGAGGTGACAGTTTATGAAAATCCTTCAGGTGCGGCAGCTCCTTTCTCCCACCCGGCGATCAAGGGGCCCCTCCCCGCGCCAGCGCCAGGAAGCGGACCAAGCGAAGAAATCCCCTTCCCCTCCGCCATGCATTTGTCTTGTTCCCGTCTTGTCAAGGAAGGCGCTGCATCTGATCAGTCAAGTTTGGATTTTGCAAAGATGTTTCGTCTGTGCTATAAATCAAGACAGGCTGTCATCGGCTGCCTCTCCCTCTCCAAAGCCGCCTCTTCTCTCTCCTCTGCCGCAAAACAAACGTAGTGCAAGACTAAATAATATACATGCTCTGACACATCCTGTTATACCAGCGGCTGACAGTCATATGTGGTGCTTAGAGGTAGCACAAAAGTGCAGGTTGTTCTGATAAGGTGTTTTTAACATTGAAAAAGAGAATACAGTTATCACGGAGTTTCTTTATTTCTTCTTTCCAAGGGGTTGTGGAGGGAGGCAAGGAACTCTTTGTGCTTAACCCGCTTGAGAAGGCAAAGCAAAACCTGCTTCGAGTAATCTTAGCTTCCAATTTTGACACAGCTGCATCCGCACAAAGAGAATGTAGGTTTTGGTGCCTCTGTTGTAATCTGAAACATACAGAAATCTTTGGGAAATGTGGGCATGTAGCAGTCCAATCACACTGGCAACAAAGATCCGCCTAGTCAAAGCCATGGTATTCCCTGTAGTAACCTACGGATGTGAGAGCTGGACCTTAGGGAAGGCTGAGCGAAGGAAGATCGATCCTTTTGAGCTGTGGTGTTGGAGGAAAGTTCTGAGAGTGCCTTGGACTGCGAGAAGATCCAACCAGTCCATCCTCCAGGAAAGAAAGCCCGGCTGCTCACTGGAGGGAAGGAGACTAGAGACAAAGTTGAAGTACTTTGGCCACATCATGAGGAGACAGCAAAGCCTGGAGAAGACAATTATGCTGGGGAAAGTGGAAGGCAAAAGGAAGAGGGGCCACCAAGGGCAAGATGGATGGATGGCATCCTTGAAGTGACTGGACTGACCTTGAAGGAGCTGGGGGTGGTGACGGCCGACAGGGAGCTCTGGCGTGGGCTGCTCCATGAGATCACGAAGAGTCGGAGACGACTGAACGAATGAACAACAACAGCAGTCCAATTGAAGCAACTTTTCACCTCAGGTTAACCAATCTGGAAGAACTAGAACTGGTTTGCAAACTTTCCCGAATGGTTTGCACCTGACTTCATCAGTGTTCCGCGCCTTGGTTACATCCAGAATGGACTACTGTAATGCATTCTATGCGGGGCTGCGTTTGAAGACAGCTCAAAAGCTGCTGTGAGTGGAAAGATTGACTGCCAGATTACTAACTGGCCTAGCTATAAGGAGCATACCACACCCCTTTGGCTTCCAATAAGTTTCTGGACCCAGTTCAAAGTGCAGGTTATCACCTATGAAGCCCTATACACTTGGGTCAAACCTATCTTTGAGACCACATCTCCTTCTATAAACTAGCATGGGCTTTGAGATCTGCCAGAGAGGCCCTTCTCTTGGTCCCATTTGGTGGAGACGAAGCACATTTGGTGGAAATGAGAGAGAGGGTCTTCTCGGTGGTTGCCCCCTGGTTCTGGAATGCCCTCCCTAGAGAAATTAATTAGCCCCCACTCTCTAAACCTTTTGGGCTAGGTTAAAAACATGGCTTCTTAGACAGGCCTTTGGCCTTGTGTAATTTATGGTCAGAAGTGAGAACTTAGCAATTGATGTACTTCAGCACTTTGGATTGTCAATTGTAGACAGCCAGTTTTATTTGCATGTTCAAAGGTGTTTTATGAATTTTATTTTTATTAGATGGGATTTTTGTATGTTGGTTGTTTATTGACTTATGTTGATATTTTATATGCTTATGTATTATATGTTTTATGTGCAGCTGCACCAATTTCCTTCAGGGAGATGGTGTCAGGGTATACATAATAATAATAATAATAATAATAATAATAATAATAATAATAATAATAATAATAATAATACATGAGGTGCAAGTGTGAGATTTGGGTTTGCAACCAGGAACTTATTATTTATTTATTATTATTTATTATTTACTTCGCTTATATACCGCAATTTTCAGCCCAGGGGCGACTCATTGCGGTGGCAAATGTCTTCATGGCAGCCCCTGAGCATGTAATCCATTGCTAGAGGTGTTTCACACCCCCATTTCTTCTTGTTGAAATACATGAACCTAAGGTATTTCCATTTGAACTTATGGAGTTTCTCACATGAGGCAGGCAAACTGGCATTGCAGCTGTGGGCATATTATCTCCCTCCTCCCCATGATTATCCTGTCCCTTGCTATTGACAGGCAATAGCTCCCAAACCCATAAGATTCCTTTGATGTGATGGGCCCTTTCCACTTTTGTGTTGAGATGTCAGCAGTAATTTGACATTGGAGGGCAAGATTCCCCCCCCCCCCAGGTCACCGTGTTCCATTTATTTTATATTTTATAATTATATATTTCTCTTTTATTGTTATTTTTTTGAAGCTGGACCTACAAAATTGCTCTAAAAGTATAAATAAATCAAGAGCAGCGATAGTGTGGGGCGGTGGAATTACGGGCGGTATGTGGAAGCATGATCGCAAGACAGTGAATGGGCAAATTGGTGCATTTGCATGACTGAAAAGAAGTGCAATACCAAAGGTGCTCAACCCAGTACATTTCTACTATCAATGATAGCACAACTTTTGTGCAATTTACGCCAACTGCCTGCTGGTAGGCATACATAGCTAAACTGTCTATGAGAGATGGGCATCCAACTTCTGTTTCAAAATCAAAGTACAACAATCCACTGCCTTCAGAGGTTATCCATTCCACTGTTGAGCAGCTCTTACTCTGAGGAGAGTCATCCAATTAAGTCAAATTTCTTTTCTTTTCTTTTTGTAATTAGAATTCATTGGTTTATGTCTTAGTCCTTGAAGCCGCAGAGAACAAACTTGCTCCATATTCTGCATCCTTGCTTCTCAAAGTAGTGCTCTGTGGACCATTACCAGCCCGCGAGCTGCTGGTCTCTGGTGAGCTTCTAAGAAAGAAAGAAATAGTCGTTGTCAATTGCACAAATGTGTATTTTGTCCCTAACCAGTTCTTGTTTTTCTCATGTACACTGAAACACTCTTGAGTTTGGACAAGGCATACCTTTGATTTCCCATGGAGGAAAGGTTTTAGAAACCAACTTACATTTCAGTGCAGCTATATTAGAAATGATCCCATAGTTATGGGAAACAGCATGAGCAAGGATCACATTAGACTGGACAGTGGCAAAGTTGCCTGGATTCGAAGCAATGGAAATACATTGCGATAACACAGGATATATCCCCCAGTAAGCCCGTGTTTGTGTTAAATAATTTGTGTATAAAATCTCAGAAATTGCTTTGTACTTATGTTACCAAGTGGTAGCATAAGTCAAGATAAAGTATTAGATAGAGAGCATTTGGGGTTCTGGCATGGACTGATAATTTCCCTCTGACCCTAGTTATCATGTATCATGTTCTGTAGTTGATGGTGGTTGGTGATGGCAGGCCTAACAGTTGGTTATGGAAGGGGTTAATGTAAGTCTTAGATCTAAAGGGCTGAATGAGTCATCTGTAAATAAAAGTTTACAGGTGAAAGCTGTTAAGGGTGAAGGCATGCAAGTCATAGGTTGCAGCTGGGATTTACTGGTTATAAGGCACTAGCCCTGAGATTGATCTTGGGAGAAAAGTATTTGTTTTATTTTGGTGGTAGATGCTGCTGGTTTCCCCCCACGTTTGTGGATTTTCAGTATCCTGATCTGTCTCTTGAACTCTTGGAACCTTGAATCTCTGGACTTGCTTTTGACTACAGTATAGACTCTTGATTCCTGGAGTTTACTCAATGAACTCTCGGCGTTTGACTACTGGACTGGACCTTTTGACTACGGTGTTCTTTTGAACTTGCATTTGTGTTTGCTATCAGTCTTTGTTTTATAGTCTGTGGCTGAGTGCTTTATGTTTTACATTTGGACCATGAAATCGGCCAGAAAGTAAAACCTTTAATAAAACAGTTTGATACAAACTGGGTGTTTGTTTCGGTTCATCTCTGCCTGTGTACAGGCAGAGCCCTGGCATCGTGATGTGAGTTAATTACATGCAGCAGTGTAGCTGCTGGGGAAGGAGCGAACTGAAGGCATTGCCCCATAAATAAGAATTCTGCCCTCCCCAGTGACATTTTTGGTAGCCCTCAAATTCCTAGAATTCCAGTAACTTCGGCTAAGCATTTCGAAATACCATTAGGCATCTGGCAAAAATAGGCAGATAGTTAATTGACGAAATGCAATCATAGCAACACAGAATTCTAGAAGCGAAGAATGTCAGTGTCTCATTACCTGTGGTACCACATAAGGACCAAATTTGAGAATTTCATCTCGACCAGCAGAATTCTTTTGGGAGTGTGTGATACTCTTGTTTTGCTCCTTATAGCAAGGCATTTTCAAATAATATTGGCCTTTGCATAGGCATTCAGCGGGATATTTCTCCCATGCAGGTTTTTTGATGCAGGTAAAATTGGCTCCCGACACATTGTCAGCCGAGGGCGGCAGTGTCACCATATCTTTAACATCATAAAGGCAATGCAAGCATCCTTTGGAGACCCGCTGTGAAAAGCATCTGGTCTCTTTCGGAAAGTCTTCTGAATTGCTTATTTACAAGATGGGTGGATTCCTTAGTAAAAGCGAAAACACAATAGTGTTCACTGTGTGTTGTCAGCTTTTGCAGTGGGGAGGACTCTCTTCCCTGTTCAGTGATGCCTAGTAAGATTGTACATATCCTAGCCTTGAAATGTATAAATACAAGAAAAGACCTGACTAGAGTGAAATTAGATTAGTGAAAATGTCGGGGTCCAAATCTTTGCCTTATGGTTTCCTCATTTTTGCCTTCGGTGTGATGCTTTCTTAGGACTGTGACTCTCACTAACTATGCTATGGAGTGTGACCAGAGTTGCCTCATTCTTTTGAGTCGCAAAAGCATAACTGGAAATTTGACAGATCTCCACATCTGGCATACCGAACAATCAGTAATTGTTTTATCGGTCTGCCATTAAAGAGGTGCCAAATGTCCCAATTACGGTTGATTTTGATAATAAAGCTGCAATTCCACAGGTGGAAAAGGAATGCGAAAGGACTCATCATTTTCCCTGATAATGATTACTCCCGGCTAGGATGCATAGTTATCTATTTGGCACTACAGTTACCATAGTGATCCAGGTTTTTCAGCATGATGTTCAGTTATGATAATGGCACTCTGTGATAATGCATTTCATTTAAAAGTCTGCAAAAGTATTTCCTTCTTTAAAAATACTCAGGAATGAGGGATGCCTATGGGGTTTGATGTGTGAGGTTTTACTCACAAAGGTATTTCGATAAGCTTGAATACTGGTCAAGTGTCCCCCCGCCCCCCAAAATCATTTTTCATGGTGTTTGTGAATATTTGCAGTTTGTGTGTTCAGTTGTCTTTGCATGGATATTTAGAGGCTCTATTAAGATTGCAGTCCGTTTTTTCCATACATGAGGAACGCATGGCTTGAGAGCAGTACGTGTGAAAAAGATCTTGGAGTCCTCGTGGACAACAAATTAAACATGAGCCAACAATGTGATGTGGCAACAAAAGCCAATGGGATTTTGGCCTGCATCAATAGGAGCATAGTGTCTAGATCTAAGGAAGTAATGCTACCCCTCTATTTCGCTTTGGTTAGACCACATCTGGAATATTGTGTCCAATTCTGGGCACCACAATTCAAGAGAGATTTGCAACTGGAATGTGTCCAGAGGAGGGCGACTCAAAGGATCATGGGTCTGGAGAACAAGCCTATGAGAAGCGGCTTAAAGAGCTGGGCATGTTTAGCCTGAAGAAGAGAAGGCTGAGAGGAGACATGATGAGAGACATGTATAAATATGTGAGGGTTTTCTGCTGCCCTGAAGACTAGGACACAATGGAGCAATGGCTTCAAATTACAAAAAAGGAGATTCCACTTGAACATGAGGAAAAACTTCCTTACTGTGAGAACTGTTCAGCAGTAGAACTCTCTGCTCCAGAGTGTGGTGGAAACTCCTCCTTTGGAGGCTTTTAAACAGAGGCTGGATGGCCCTCTGTTCGGGGGGGGCTTTGAATGCGATTTTCCTGCTTCTTGGCAGAGGGCTGGACTGGATGGCCCACAAGGTCTCTTCCAACTCTATGATTCTATATAAAAATCTAGTATATAAACTATATAAATTAAATTAAACCATATTAAATAGAGAAACATAACATCTAAACATGGAATTAAAACATTGATATAAAACATAAAAATCACATAATCCAGAAGCCAAAGTCCAAGGCCATTGCACATAATCCTGTACATTTTTTGCATTGCTTACTGCCAAAGGCTTGGTCCCACATCCATGTCTTTACTTTCTTTCTGAATAACGAAAGGGAAGGCGTTGATCTAATTTCAGTAGGGAGGGAGTTCCACAGGCAAGGGGCCATCAATGAGAAGGCCCTGTCTCTCATCCCCACCAGTCGCACTTACGAAGGAGGTGGAACAGAGAGTAGGGCCTCCCTGGATGATATTAACCTCCATGATGGTTCATAGAGGGAGATACCTTCGGACAGGTAAGCTGGGCCAGAACCATTTAGGGCCTCCAACTCTATGATTCTATGTATGCCATGCATTGCTGTGGCCCAGTCTGGTAATCTGGAAAATAAAGTAATGAGAAAGTGTTATAATTTCTTTATGCTTGTGGATAAAACAGTATTTGATTATGTTTTCTTGCCCTGGTGAAGGGAGTTGGACTGGATGGCCTTAAGTATTTTCTATTGGTCATAGGAGTTCTGTATGGTAATTTTGCCCCAATTCTATAGTTTGTGGGGTTCAAAATGCTCTTTGATTGTAGGTGAACTATAAATCCTAGTAACTACAACTTGCAAATGTCAAGGTCTGTTTCCCCCAAACTCCATCTGTGTTCCTAGTTGGGCATATGGAATATTTGTGCCAAGTTTGGTCCAGATCCATCATTGTTTGAGTCCACAGTGCTCTCTGGATGTAGGTGAACTACAACTCCCAAGCTCAACGTCAATGCCCACCAAACTCTTCTAGTATTTTCTGTTGGTCATGGGAGTACTATGTGCCATGTTTGATTCAATTCCATCATTGGTGGAGTTCAGAATGCTGTTTGATTGTAGGTTAACTATAAATCCCAGCAACTACAACTCCCAAATGACAAACTCGATTTTTTTGAGTGATGGTCACTCCTTGGGTTAGTAGGTGTCTTGTGGCCAAATTTGGCGGCAATTCGTCCAGTGGTTTTTGAGTTATGTTAATCCCACTAACTGACATTACATTTTATTTATATAGATCATTATCACCAGTCTCTCTTTCCTTCCTATCAGACCTTGGTACAAACGTGCACCAAATGTGATATCTGTACGAACACATCTCCCTTTACGTCCCCCATCGGAGTCTGAGATCCTCTGGGGAGGCCCTGCTCTCGGCCCCGCCTCTGTCACAAGTGAGATTGGCAGGGACGAGGAGCAGGGCGTTCTCAGTGGTGGCTCCTCACCTATGGAATTCACTCCCCGGGGAAATTAGATGAGCAACATCCCTCCTTTCCTTCAGAAAGAAATTAAAAACATGGATGTGGGACCAGGCGTTTGGGCAATCTGGCAGATGAATGAAGGACTATGACTACGGATAGGAATGGACAATGTGGAACGAAATATGGACTCTGAGCTGGCGAACGCTGTGTCTGACATTGGCTATCGATTGTGAGATATATTGTTGTTTTAATTGTTGACCATTTAATTGCTGTTTTTATATGTTATTGTATTTGTGTGGGCACCAAGATGTGCCTTTTTGTAAGCCGCCCTGAGTCCCCCCTCGGGGGTTGAGAAGGGCGGGGTAGAAGTATATGAAACAAATAAATAAAATTTCCCCCCAAATGCTACATGCTGGGACTTCTAAAGCATGTAGCATTTGGAATTCGCTCCTAGAATTCCACAGGAAGCCTAAGATTTTGGAGAGCCATACTTCCCAAATCCGCTCTGGTCATCCCCCCCCCCCCCAAATTGTATGTATATTTCATGATTTGTTAACATCCAAATCAAGACCTCCTTTTGTTTTCCTCTTTGAGCAGATTGAGTGGCCTACAAAGGGCAAAAGGGTAGACAGAATACAAGAAAGCAGAATTGTGTTATCTGTTTTTTTACAGCTTCCTAAGATTGACTGCTTTATTTCTGCTATAGTAAAATGCAGAACACAGTCGTATCAAGGGATGTCTCCTGAAACAAATGAACCAGCTTCTGTGCCTGTGGTCTTGCTGTCATTTGTTTCAACGAGGGTCACGTAGGAGGTGCTCCCTATGAACTGTGCCTTGAATCTCGTTGCTCTTGTTGTACCTTTTTGGCAGGGAGCGATGGCCGGTTCAAACCTGGAAGAGTTCTCGGATTTTAATGGGAAAACATTTCGAGTGAATCCCAGCTCAGGTGGGGAACTGTGACCCACTAATAAACAGTTCCAGCCTGGCTGTTACAAAGAAGTCAGGATTTAATTTGTGAAATGAACCCTTAAATTCAATTGTGCTACTTGATACTGGCAGCTTTTGTAAAAAGCCAGGGAACACCATTATAATGCTACTGATTTAGACTTATTTATGTCATTTGGGTTACTGCGTGGCTTCTGAGTTTTTTCTGTCTGCAGATACTGTGAAATAAATGGCAAAGAGGAATGCAAGGGTGTTACCTTTTTCTTTTTTTGCTAGGGGAAGAAAAACACACCGCACAGTTGCTTCAGTGCTTCTTCATAGAACAGCACTTAGAACTAATGAAGTGGCAGTTCTGTGATGCCTTTTACACTAAGAAAGAACATCTTCTATTAGGCTTTTATATTGGTTTTCTTGTGGAATGTGAGTTCTACTCGGGAAAGACGTACCAAAAATGCCATTTGCATCGTGATGGTGATGGTGGCTCCTCTCATACAGAAGAAGCAAAACACCTGTATGTCGGTTCCCCTTCTCCAAAACCCACAACCACCAGAAATGTGACAGCAAGCTGCTACATGAGTAATTATTTACACATTGTCTCCTGGAGAATCAGTTTACTAGATGGAACTTGGCTGCAACCCAAGATCTCTCTCTCTGTTTAGAAGCAATCTGAGAGATTCCAGCCCTCAAGCATTCTTGGCTTCCCTCACCTCTTGTGAAGCTCAATTCCTGGCTCTTCCTAAGCATCGCTATGAGGATGTCTACTTAACCCCATCTCTTCCACAAGTTGTGGGGGTTTTCAACTGCCCCACCCCTGCCACCAAATATGAGGACCTCCACCTGTCCCAACAGTATGATATCAAATGTGGGAAGCGTCTATGTGACCTTCTGCAAGACTTTGTTTAGTCCCATCACTGGACGCCACCATCCTTGAGTAACTTCTACCGTCAGAGACTTTGTGGCCCCATTTGCACTGACCATTTAATGCAATTCAAAGCTTGCGGTGCAGGCAACAATTTCCCACAGAAGCATGTAAAAGAATCATAGAATCATAGAATCAAAGAGTTGGAAGAGACCTCATGGCCATCCAGTCCAACCCCCTGCCAAGAAGCAGGAATATTGCATTCAAATCACCCCTGACAGATGGCCATCCAGCCTCTGTTTAAAAGCTTCCAAAGAAGGAGCCTCCACCACACTCCGGGGCAGAGAGTTCCACTGCTGAACGGCTCTCACAGTCAGGAAGTTCTTCCTCATGTTCAGATGGAATCTCCTCTCTTGTAGTTTGAAGCCATTGTTCCATTGCATCCTAGTCTCCAGGGAAGCAGAAAACAAGCTCCCTCCCTCCTCCCTGTGGCTTCCTCTCACATATTTATACATGGCTATCATATCTCCTCTCAGCCTTCTCTTCTTCAGGCTAAACATGCCCAGCTCCTTAAGCTGCTCCTCATAGGGCTTGTTCTCCAGACCCTTGATCATTTTAGTCGCCCTCCTCTGGACACATTCCAGCTTGTCAATATCTCTCTTGAATTGTGGTGCCCAGAATTGGACACAATATTCCAGGTGTGGTCTAACCAAAGCAGGATAGAGGGGTAGCATTACTTCCCTAGATTTAGACACTATGCTCCTATTGAAAGCCTGCAGTGCTCATAAGTACTCTGTGGTTTGTGTTATCCCCATCTGGGCCCCCAAACTTGTTTCAGGATTTTTCAATACTGGCTTGAAACTGCATTAAATGGTCAGTGTAGATGGGGCCTATGTGTCCAAACTAGTGATTCAAGTAGTGTCTATGTAGTGCTCTCACAGACCAAATTCTATATAGCAAATATACAGTAGAGTCTCACTTATCCAACATAAATGGGCCAGCAGAATGTTGGATAAGCAAAAATCTTGGGAAATAAGGAAGGATTAAGGAAAAGCCTATTAAACATCAAATTATGTTATGATTTTACAAATTAAGCACCAAAACACCATGTTTTACAACAAATCGACAGAAAAAGAAGTTCAATACATGGTAACATTATGTAGTAATTACTGTATTTATGAATTTAGCACCAAAATGTGGCAATGTATTCACATAGCTGTGGATCTGGGCGAGAGGCAGACTGCATTGGATAATACAGAATATTGGATGAGCGAAGGTTAGATAAGCGAGGCTCTGCTGTACTTCATTAAATAGTTGTTCAGCCTGAAATTGGATTAGTAGGGCCCTGACTGACCCTAAGAAACTAATTTCTTTCACTCATGTTCCCAATTCCCTTCTCTCACATCTAATCCTAATTGACCTGAGTCTTAGAGATCTCTGTCTCGGACTAACTCTCTTAACAGCTCTTACTCATCCAGCTAGTCACCAGTTACTCTCAACATCCAATACTACTTCTCACTCACAGCAGATTTTTATAAGGTCACACAGATAATCATATTTTTATTTCTAAAATCAACCCCACAACATTCCTGTTCCTTGTCCCTACTTTAAGGGGCTTCTCTCCTCTGTCCTCTCCTTCCAGTACTCCATCTTGTGAAAAGCCGTACCTCCTGGTTAATATTCCTCTCCGAAGCCCTTTCTTCCACCTTAGCATCACCTACAAAATAACCTCTTGATTTACAGTCTGCCGTTTTCAAGAAGGGGAATGTGACGCGAATAGCTTTGGGCAGCTTTGATGAGTTCCTCAGAGGAATGATGTTTGTGATGTCTGAAGTTCCCTAGGTTGAATTAAAAACTGTAAAGGCTTATAATACTTTTCTCAAATTCACATTGAATGTGACAGTCTTAAACATTCTTCTAACTGCTCCAATATTCTTCTAACTGCCCCAACTGAATATCCCTTTTGTCTGATGATCATACAATCGTAGAGTTGGAAAGGGACTATGTAGGAATTCACAACTAAAACATTCATTAGATCACTGGTTCTCAACCTTCCTAATGCCATGACCCCTTAATATAGTTTTTCATGTTGTGGTGACCCCCAACCATAAAATTATATTCGTTGCTACTACGGAACTCAGATTTTGCTATTGTTATGAATCATAAGGTAAATATCTGATATGCAGGATGTATTTTCATTCACTGGACCAAATTTGGCATAAATAGCCAATGCGCCCAAATTTGAATACTGGTGAGGTTGAGGGGGATTTATTTTGTCATTTAGGAGTTGTAGTTGCTGGGATTCATAGTTCACCCACAATAAAATATCATTCTGAACCACCAATGATGGAATTGAAGCAAACTTGGCACACAGAACTCCCATGACCAGCAGAAAATACTGGGAGGGTTTGGTGGGTATTGACCTTGAGTTTGGGAGTTGTAGTTCACCGACATTCAGAGAGCACTATGGACTCAAACAATGATGGATCTGGACCAAACTTGGCAAGAATACTCAATATACCCAAATGGGAACACTTATGGAGTTTGGGCAAAACAGAACTTGACATTTGGTGGTTGTAATTGCTGGGATTTATAGTTCACCTACAATCAAAGAGCAGTCTGAACCCAGCCCACAATGAATCTGCATCAAACTTGGCACATTACCTACATGGCCAACACTGAATACTGGTGGAGTTGGGGGGCTGTTTTTGAATTCTGGAAGTTTTAGTTCACCAACACCAAAAAGGAAGAGAAAGACAGGCGGAGAGATCTTCAGCCTTATCTAACAAAGAGGTTCCTAAGACCATCAGAAATATGTGTTTTCTGATGGTCTTTGGCGACCCCTCTGAAACCTTCCTTGCAACCCTCCAGGTTGAAAAACACTGCATAAGATGGTCATCTACCTTCTGTTTAAAGATAGAGTTAATGGTGCAACAGGTAGATAGCTCCTTCCTAATTTTTGCTTTCTTCTTGTTGTTTGCTGCTACATAGCAGTAATAATAATTGTGATAAGAGATCTAGAGACTCCCCCAGAATGAATGGGACTGCTGTTTCTTCCCTGAGTGCTTGACCCATCTCCTTTTGACCCACTGGCCAATTCAATTTTCATAATGTGCCCTAGATTGTAAGGTGTTTTTCTTTTCTATTTGGGGAAAAAAAACCCACAATTGTTCTTGTTAGCAGCATTGTTGAATAATGAGGTCCGCGGCGTCCTGTATTTCTAGGAAATCTTCGATATTCTTGCAGTGCTGAAATGACGGATAATACAGGGAGAACGATCTGTCAATACCATTAGTGTGATTATGAGAAGTTTCTTTGAAGCCTTCTGGAAATAACACCGAATGTTGTGAGAATGTCGAAAAGATCCAAAGGCATGGCTGGGTCCAGTTTGTGCCTAATAGGTCTCCTGAGCGCCAGGTACAGACTCACCCTTCTGCCAGGTTTCATTTTTGATGAAAAGGACTGACAGCATTTTCCCAGCACCCTGGTCTAGTTAGGGCCCAGGCAGCAAGAAAGGATCACAGCACCGAAGATCAAAACATCCGGGCGAACAATGGGAAAGTTTTGAATTTCGCCCAAAGTTTTGAAAGGTTTACAGAGGGAGGAGGGAAGATTTCCTTTTTGCTCTTCACCTTTGCAGAAAGGCCACACTTTTGCCCAAGAGCAAGTGCTCCTCTCTCTCTCTTTTATTTTATTTATCCTTTCCTGCCAGTTAAGCTTCACATTCTCTTTCCGAGTTTACATTTAGGAGCTAGTTGCGCCGAATGAAAAGTTGTCTCCGAAAGGCATTCATTTCAAAGATTGCACTCCTTGCCTTTCCAGACAATGAAATATATATTTTCTGAGCACTAAAGCTGAATTGGGTGCTGCAGCACAATATCCTTTTAAATCTTTTGACAGCTTCGCTTCTCTCTTTCCATATCTTTTCCCACTCTTTATTTTTCATAGACCAAAATTTCTGTTCAACCTCACTTGCTGTCAGTTCTTCCCTCTCTGTGTCCATGTTTTCACCATTCCATCACCTTACCCCTAAATTCGACACTCCTTCTTCTCTCATATCCATCAATGTTAGACCCATTTTGTTTTTCAAAAAAGGACTCCTGGAACACTTTTTCTCCCACGCTCAATACATTGATTTGTTTTTCTCCCAGCCTACTTCCTCCTCTCTTGGGACTACAAACAGCCCAACATATAGAACATCTGTGCTTATTTGTTGGTGTTGTTCAGAAAATTGTGACACTGATTTTCTGTTTTCAAAGAAATTATGTGCTCTCCCTGCCCACCGCTGCTTTTTCCATCTTTACAACTGGAATAACATACATTTCATGGGAGCCCAATAGGCATAAATCCCTCTCCAGCTGAAACAGGCAGGAGCAAGCTACTGAGAGCCGCACAAGGGCCATTGCTGCAGTGTGTCCTGCGGTGATGGCTCGCCTTGTGTTTCCTGGCCAATCTCAGCAGCTCCAGGCCCACAGAAAAGTCAAGCTGTCAGAACTGTTTGGGGCTGTCACTTCAGAGACCTTCACGGGGGCACCCTTGTGGAAGGCCCCTCTGTGACGCCTTGAAGTAAGTAGGGCAGTCAACCCTACTGCCAAAGTGACGGCAGCTCCATCCCTGTGGCCCTGAAGATTTCCTTTTCCAAACAAAAATAAACTTGTTCCATAGTTACTACGTTTTTAAAAAAATCTGTTTTAATCTATATAAATAAAAATGTAATGTTCATTTGTGGGATTAACATAAAAAACCACTGGACATATTCGGACACAATACACATATCAGACCATTGCTAATATAAACATTGAAAAACACAGCAGAAGAGACTTTAAAAGCCAAAACAAAAAAATAATACATGCACAAAACCACATATATGTACGCAAACAAACATATACACACATAAACACACACAAAAACACATATACACAGACTGGGCCACAGCAACGTGTGGCAGGGGATGGCTTGTTAACAATATGCAATTCCCCTCTCCACTTCCCTCCATGAGAACCAACATTTTAAGATCCAATGCGCAATGAGACAACTAATATAATTTTGTTGTTGTTGTTCATTTGTTCAGTGATTTCCGACGCTTCGTGACCCCATGGACCAGCCCACGCCAGAGCTCCCTGTCGCCCGTCACCACCCCCAGCTCCTTCAAGGTCAATCCAGTCACTTCAAGGATCCCATCCATCCATCTTCCCCTTGGTCAGCCCTCTTCCTTTTTCCTTTCATTCTCCCCAGCATCATTGTCATCTCTAAGCTTTCCTTTCTTCTCTTGATGTGGCCAAAAGACTTCATCTTTGCCTCTAATATCCTTCCCTCCAATGAGCAGTCAGGCTTTATTTCCTGAAGTATGGAATGGTTGGATCTTCTCGCAGTCCAAGGCACTCTCAGAACTTTCCTCCAACACCACAGCTCAAAAGCATCTAACTTCTTTTGCTCACCCTTCCCAATGATCCAGCTCTCACATCCGTAGGTGACTATGGGGAATACCATTGCTTTACCTATGCAGTGATGTCTCTACTCTTCACTATTTTATTGAGATTGGTCATTGCTCTCCTCCCAAGAAGTAAGCGTCTCCTGCTTTCTTAGCTGCAGTCTGCATCTGCAGTAATCTTTGCACCTAGAAATACAAAGTCTGTCACCGCCTCATTAATGTCACTAATATCATTAGACAAGATATAATCAACACCCAAATGAGTGCTTGGTGTGATAGTAGCCTACTATCATAGAATTATAGAGCTGGGAGGGACACAGGGGCCATCCAGGGTCCTGCTGGAAAAGAAAATACAATCAAAGCACTTCATCCAACACCTGTTTAAAAACCTACAGAAGAAGGAGGATCTGAGACAGCCTATTCCACTGTTGGAAGAGCTTAGGAATTTCTTCCTAATATTAATATCTTTTCCTGTTTGAATCTGTTGCTCCATGTCTTCCACTCTGGTGCCACACAAAACAAGAATATTTCCTTCTCCATATAACATCCCTTCAAATATTTCAGTATTTCATGTCCCCTTTCAATCTGCAGTGAATGACTAAGCTTTGCTAAGTTCTTCCATGTCCTTGCTATTTCTGTCCTTCCTGTTTACAGCAAAGTAGATATAAGATATAAGACAAAGTGCAATTTCATTATCTTCATCATAATTTGATAGAATACATATATGGGGGTAATCTGAGTTGCCTTTATGCTTTTTCATTTAGGCTCAGCACTGGTTGGTGTACCTCTATTGAGTGAGCACAGCTTGTTAGCATCTCTAGCTTTTTGGGCCAATGACCACTCCAGCATGCTGCTTGAGCGAAAGGGCCTCTAAGCACATGGGCCAAAGAGAGAGCAGTAAAGATAAATGCCAAGGATGTCATTCTGGTCCTGAACCGGTGCCTGTCAGCAGTGATGGACTGGATGAGGGCCAGCAAACAAACTAAATCCAGAGAATTCAGAGGTACTCCTGGTCAGTCAAAGGCAAATCAGGGTATAGGGTTACAGCCTATGCTTGAAGGGGCCACTCTCTTTCTGAAGGCCCAGGTTCACAGTCTTGCTCTGCCCTGTTCTAAGATGGGCACCATCAAAGTATCCGAGGGGGCATTTTCCACCCCATGTCTTACCTGTTGCTTCTCCCTGCAACGGGAAATATAATTTGCCATCAGTTTGCCATTTTATGCCCTGCAGGTTAGAAGCCCAGAGTGAAGTGCCAGCTGGCTAAAACAAAGCTTGAAATAGAGAGGCAATTCAGCCACAGCTGCACAAATAAATTAAGGAACAGGCTTGTTGATGTAGTAAACTCCTTGACATGGAAATCTCCTGCATGATTAGTTCCTGGAAAGAGAATTCCAAAAGGCAGTGTTACCTTTCTCCATTGAGAGAGACAGAAATGCCATATAAAGAGAGCAGGATACCCAGGAAGAAAGCCAGCCTAGACTTTTGGACTCTTCAAGTTAGTACTTTCTGGGAGGTATTGCTCCTCCTTTCCTCATTGGCTGTGACACCAAAAAACAACTGTCTTCAGCTGCAGTAGAAAATGTACGTGATACACTATACATTTTTTACTAAATGTACGGAACCTTTCTATCTCCCTTCTTTATTGGTGCTATCCTACTTCTTGTCCATCATTTAAGACCACTAAGATAAATATCATGGAGAGGACAAGAGGGAAATGAACCCACCCATAACTTTCAATATGACCTTGGACATATTTTTTGAATATATATTTCAGTAACTATATATCCTTGCTATAAGTTAAAGGGGGCGGGGGAGGCACATTCTCACTTCACATGAGACCCCCGTGTGCAGAAGGCAGCATGTCATAGGCCATTAGTGGATATAATTTTCTAAGTCAACCTGGCAGGTCTCCTCCCTTTGGCGAGCTGCATAGAGATCCCCCTTGCAAATGTGGAAGCATTGGAGGGGAAGAGACATTGTGAGCCCATGTGCTTAGAGGCCCTTTCGCTCAAGCAGCATGCTGGAGTGGTCATTGGCCCAGAGGGGCTTCACATTTGAGTTGTTGGAAAGCCTCGCGTGGTGACACGTTGGGCCTGCCAAGAAGCACATGTTGTTCAGAGGTGAATGGGATGCATGCTCCAAGCACAAAGCTTCAAGGCATGGCTGTGGTAAGTTCATGTGGCGGCACAAAGGAGGAGGGAGGGTGAGGCCTCTATGTCACAGCTGCTGTACATGTCGGAAACATGGTCAGCTCTGTGCATGGCTGCCTCTTAGGGCCTTATAGTGACTTCATTTCAAGTTACTCTCCCCTTTCTCCAGTTGAGTGTTTGTCATGTTCAAAACAGCACATGGAATCAAAAATCTGTTTCTGATGAGGCTCTTGGTGGTCCCCATCCCTGTATCTTGGGATGCTCTTTCACCTCTTGTCTGAAACAATTCATTCAAGCCTTTTAACAACAACAATAGTGTTTGTTCAAGGTCAGAGGAACATTGGAATCTGCATTGTGGACAACACTTTCATCATGGTATTGTTTTCTATGATGTGCTATTATGGGTTGCTGACTTATGCAACCTCCTTTTTATATTTGTTATGGGTTTTGTGTGTTTTGTAAACATTTTTTTTAAACTTCATTGATGGTAGACAATAACTTGTTAATTGCCAAGAATTTGGCTTCAACAGAATGAACGAGACTCCCAGTCAAATTCTGCAAACCCAGGACTGTAGCTTCCTTGGCTGAGTCTATTCATTTGCAATAGATTCTACCCCTTTTTCTGAACGGACCTTGTCATGTCATTATCATACTCACAAATTTAAATTTCTAATGCTATTCACACATACAGCCTTCTCATTCATAGCTTTGTCTATTCTTAGACCATTCACTCCATGCATGTGATGAAGTAGACTTAAGTCTACTAAAGCTTATGCTACCAACTTATTTTGTTCACTTAGTCTCAAAGGTGTTACAAGATCCCTTTGCCCACTGATCCAGACTACGGCTATGTCTGTGCATTCTTGCTGAGTGTCTTCTATGATTTGAGTGTGGCTTAGTCTTATTTAACTTCTGGGGTACAAACAGAACCATTATGATGGTCATCATCTTAATAACATGAGCAGGTCAAATCTGAAGAAGTATAGAAATCTAGTTGTACCAGCTGTCCATTTTGCTTTCAGATGCAGTTATAAACCTTACTGGGTTCTTATCTACGAATGAATCCATCAGTATCGAATTGATCTTCATGGCCCATTCCAGTCCATTTCAGTTCGCTGACCCCCAGAATGTCTATCTTTAGTCTTGACCTCTCACCAATAATAAAAACCAGTTTGCCCTGGCTCATAGACCTTTCATTCCAGGTTCCTATGGTGTGTTGATCTTTAGAGCATTGGATTCGTCATTCACCTCCAGCACTGTTGGCTGCTAGCCTTCCTTTTGGCTTCGAGCTAGCTGCGCCATTACATCTGGGACTAGTTGAACTTATCCTCTGCTCCTCCCCAGTAGCATTTTGACCATCTTCCGACCTGGGAGTCCCATCTTCCAATGGCATACCAAGATATCTCTGGTTATACTAATCCGTTTAGTTTTCCTGGCAAGAATACTGGGATGGGTTGCCATTACCTTCCCCAGGGATCACGTTTGGTCTGACCTCTCTGCCATGACCGTCCCATCTTGGGTTGCCCTTCATGGTTTTGCTTGTGGCATCATTGAGGCGCTCAAGCTCCAGCGTCGTGACAAGGCAGCGATCCTTTGCTGGTGGCTCAAATCTTACATCAGTGGAAATAGTTTTAGAGGTTGAATGTTCTGCTACTTGAATGGTGAGCACCAGTGTTTTTTAACTTTAAGACTTGTTCCACACTCTTGTTCCTCTGAGCGTTTCATGGGTCAGGACTTCTTTCAGATGGAAGAGTGTTGCTTTCCAAAGGCAACACCTTGCCAAGCCATGGCATTTGTCATTGTGAAGCTTCCTCTCTGTCCTCAGGTTGTATCTGACTCAAAGCAATGCTCATGATGTTCCTTTCACAAAGGTCAAAATGACATTATTCTTTGACATTAAATAGCACCTCTAGATTCACATCACAGACAGCCCTTTTTCTGCCAGAAGCTGAGTGACGGCAGATGGCCGAATTGCACCACAACTGACCTATTTCTGGTATTTTTGCAATTTTGAAATTTCTGGTATTGAGCCCTGCTGATTGCATAGTTTGAGGCAAAACTGTACATTTTTTCTGTCCATTTAGTAAGGAGAATGACAGATGTAACAATGAGGGGTATAGGAAACATTGCCAAGAACAAGAGAGGGACTAAATGTGCATTTTGCAAAGACTTGGATAGCCACAAAAATCCATTCAGCGCATATAATTCCTGCAAAACCACATACTTGCAAAGTCCATACAGTTCTCTCCCAGTTTATCAGAAAAAGATGGACTGGGTTATTTGGCTGAAACAAGTGAGGATGTTGAACTGGCATTAGGCCATGTCATACTGTGTGTGTGTTTTGTTTTGTGGGTTGTTGTTTTTTTTGAAAACTGTTTGTGAAGTTCTGAACTGAGGTTAAAGCATGACAGTCCTGTGGCTGTTGTGAAAGATTCCGTAAGTTCCATTGCAATTCTTGGGCTGCAATTGTTTCAGCATTTTCCTTCCTTGAACATTGCTTGATTAATGTGTTGACCCTGCACAAGTTCACAGAGTGCATGTCTTCTAGTAGTTGTGAGGGCTAAACACAGCTTCTGTTTAGCCCCCATGGCATCGCTGATGGAATCATTCCAGGAGTTGCATGTAACATCTGTAGACAGTCCACGTTTCGCAGGCATATAGCAGGGTTGGGAGGACATTAGTTTTATAGGCAAGCACCTTGGTATCCCTACGGATGTCCCGGTTCTCAAACACTCTCTGTTTCATTTGGAAAAATGCTGCACTCACAGAGCTCAGGCGGTGTTTTATTTCGGTGTCGATGTTGACCTTGGTGGAGAGATGGCTCCCAAGGTAGTGGAAATGGTCAACATGAAAGGCAGAGTATAAATAGGGTAAATAGATAAATAAATAATCCTGCCTCAGTTGCATAAGTATCAGTAGAAGGACCTTTGTGTGTGGGTAAATAAACCACCTCTACAGTATGGGCCATGGTAAAAAGTATTCATTACATTATAATATTAGCCTCCAGAGGCACTCCATGAACTGAAGGCAATTCAAAGCATCGGACGCATATTAGGACTCTCTTAAAAGGGTAAAAAAGGATTAGCTTTGTACTAGTGTCAAGAGTTTGTGGATATAGACAATAACCGCCCAGCCTTCCTTTTAACCTGAAAAAGATTGGGCATGGAACTGGAGGGCTTCCTGATATTGCCTCTCCATAATGTGGGTAAGGATGGTGGCACCAATTGACCATGTCATCGTCTCAAGTCAGCCCTTGGCCACCTGACGTCCCCTTAATTACCTCTCTATAACCATCTTCACGCATTCCCTTTGGCAGGCGTGCTAATGGAATCCTTATTTTCCTTTTCGTTGTGTTTATAACTCCAGAACTGCTTTGCAAATCAAATGTGGGGACAATCCAGGGAATAACAATGCTCTTGGTGAGATTCCATGTGCCATTTGGTGTTGATGTGAACCTTATGAGATGCCTACAAAGCAGAAAATGTGCTTTGGTACACTCCTTAATAAATAAGTGTTGAAGAGGAGATAACCCAGTTTCTTTCTTTTTCTCCTCCACTGTTAGACTTGAGTCTCGTCTTGGCTTTTTCCCCTCAATAAAGAATATCCAATTTTCCAATTCATCTCAGATATTTCCATTGTTTGAACATGCACAGGAGGAGGCTCGGCAATGTGTCTGTGACTCATAATTATCTGAAGATATGCAAATGGGTTCTCCAAGATAGAAAGTCAAAGATTCGCTCTGGAGGCCTGGCTGATATCGATAAATCTTAAGAAAACTTTGGTTAACCTGCGTGGGTCCCTAGATAGTCAGAGAAAACTTGTGAAACATTAATAAGTATTTAGCTTTGACTTCAGACTTATTAATTCCAGTTCCCTACTCACTCTGCATTCTTCCTTGCTGCCGGGTAAAGTTGATGTCTTTTAGTTCAAGGGCAAAAATGGAAGAAGAGAAAGATTGCTATGAGCGTATCTATGTAGAATTAGAAAGAATAGACCTGAAATGTTAATTGCATGCAAGCGAAAATTGGAAATGAGGTGGAAGGATTTGGGAGACAGATTTCAGTGGGGTTATTTTCCTTTCCTCAACCCATGACAAGCAACGAACTTAGATTTATTTCACAAAATAATGAAGCTTCCAATGTATTTTTCTAGGAACGCACGCCCTGGCTCAGACGGAAAGCCCAGGGCAACTGACACTTCTTTTTTGAAAAGCAAGCAATGGCAAACCCTACTTGTATTTCTTCTTTTAATTGTATTTTTTATTTCAACAAAGACTTTGGAAATGAATGTTTTTAAAGGAAGAGAGGTGCTATGTTGTTTGAAACTACTTTATTTTACTTTTAATTCTGCTTAAATTGTTCCTAATGTTCTTGACAGTTTAATTCCATTTGAATGGATATATCTACACCAGTAGTTCCCAGCCTGTGGTCTGTGGACCACCAGTGGTCTGCAAGAACGGAAATATGGTCCTCGGCCTCACCATTACTACACCATCGTCTCAAAACCACGCGGCAACAAGAGCAAGTGATCTCACAAAACCTTGGCCTTGGTAGTCCATGCTTTGGTTACATCCTGTATAGACTACTGCAACGCACTCTACGTGGGGTTGCCTTTGTAGACTGTTTGGAAGATTCAAATACGTCCTTCTCCTCCTCCTCCTCCTCCTCCTCCTCATTATTATTATTATTATTAGCAAACCCATAGTCTCACAAAGTCACAGCTGACTCATTGGATCGTATTTGTTTCAGTATGAACACACACACACACACACACCTGCCAACTCACTATACACCCACAACCCAGTATTTTATAGAGTGCCTATTAACTCAAGTGTTTGCTTGAGTTAAAGGAACAATTGCAACCTCTGAACACAATTCATTTTGAGGAAGACATTTAGCACTTTGGTTCTATTTATTTACTTAGCACTGTGAAACCTTAATGCATTAAATAATGGCTCCCGTGCGGGTGTTGTAGGAGCCGAGCCAATGATCATTTTCTCTGCAGGCAGAAGGACAGGGTTCAAGCAGAGAAATAATGATCCCAGCTCCACTCTGCTTTGTCTGTCCCTGCATGCCATTTAAATACCTGACTGCAAATGCAAGTCTTTGTCCATTGGATTGGGGTATAATGAGTTTGAAAAGAGGGGAATGCACACCGAGGTGAGGAAAAAAATAGTGTGTGACACATCAGAGAATAGGCATCACTTACTTTAAGTGTGAGGCGTTACTCCACCTCCTCTCAGCCTGTGTAATTACAGTCATCTTCTGTGTCTGCAAAATCCATACAGATACCCAGCTAAAGCTGTTTTGGAAGCTCTACAGTAGAATACCCAAATGCCGCGAGCCCTTTTGAGACCTCAAAACCTCTGAGAATGCTTGCTATGTTGTTGTTGTTCATTCGTTCAGTCGTCTCCGACTCTTCGTGACCTCATGGACCAGCCCACGCCAGAGCTCCCTGTCGGCCGTCACCACCCCCAGCTCCTTCAAGGTCAGTCGTCACTTCAAGGATGCCATCCATCCATCTTGCCCTTGGTTGGCCCCTCTTCCTTTTGCCTTCCCCAGCATCATTCCCTTCTCCAGGCTTTGCTGTCTCCTCATGATGTGGCCAAAGTACTTCACTTTGTCTCTAGTCTCCTTCCCTCCAATGAGCAGTTGGGCTTTCTTTCCTGGAGGATGGACTGGTTGGATTTTTTCGCAGTCCAAGGCACTCTCAGAACTTTCCTCCAACACCACAGCTCAAAAGCATCTATCTTCCTTCGCTCAGCCTTCCCTAAGGTCCAGCTCTCACATCCGTAGGTTACTACAGGGAATACCATGGCTTTGACTAGGTGGATCTTTGTTGCCAGTCTGATGTCTCTACTCTTCACTATTTTATCGAGACTGGACATTGCTCTCCTCCCAAGAAGTAAGCGTCTTCTGATTTCCTGGCTACAGTCTGCATCTGCAGTAATCTTTGCTATAGATGCAGGCAAAACATCAGGAGAGAATGCCTCTGTTTAAAAGCTTCCAAAGAAGGAGCCTCCACCACACTCCAGGGCAGAGAGTTCCACTGCTGAACGGCTCTCACAGTCAGGAAGTTCTTCCTAATGTTCAGATGGAATCTCCTTTCTTGTAGTTTGAAGCCATTGTTCCGCGTCCTAGTCTCCAGGGCAGCAGAAAACAAGCTTGCTCCCTCCTTCCTAGGACTTCCTCTCACGTATTTATCCATGGCTATCATGTCTCCATCATGAAAGATGGTCCCAGAGTCTGCATGTATCCTGCAGCCCATAATTTGCTTTCGCCTGCAATAGTAAAAAAAGAACTTTCCCAAGCGCTACTTCATCATTACACTTTTGTCCTGCCTGTCTTCCAAGCCTTCAAAGGTAGCATAATTGGTCCCTCGCCCAACTCTGTAATCTTTTCCTAAAGTCTTCAAACACGTTTTCCTTTTCTGATTTTTCCCCCTGTCTGATGAGAACCACAATATCTAACGTTTTCAGAGAATAACCTAGAATTATTCCCAGATCTGTGGAAGGAACTAATTCACATCCTTTCTGTTCCATGTTTTACAGCTGTAAATGAGCACACTGTTATTTTTCTACATGCCTCATTTTGGTAACTATCCATCTTCGCTTTCATCTGCCGCTTGCTCATGCACTATACAAATAGTACGGGATTTAGGGCAAGTATATCAGGTGTATTATGCTCAGACTTAAAATGCGTCTCTGCACTTGATTCTGGCAATCATCCAGTCAATATTTTACTTTGTAATTTAAAGTTTTTACAAAGAAATACCTGGCATTTGGGAAACTTCGGTATGTCTTCCACTATCCTTCCCCAATATTCTGGATGACAACCCACTGCTTGTCCAATAACCATTTTATGTGCATTGAACAATGGCCAGTGCTCATCAGAATGTGCAAACAGACAGGCACAATTATTCTCAGCTTCCCTGCACACTCAAGATTGATATCAATTCAATAAGTTTCCCAAGCTTAGGGAAAAAGTCGTTTTTGTGCTATTGATTTGGTCGGGCTTCACTTTCATAACACATATCCCTAAGTAAGAACAAGCATCCTTTTTATAACAAGCTTCTCTTTCAATTCCACGTTGCTGTATAGTTGTTGATTGAAACTGCCTGTGAAGTTACTGAATCCCAGGTAGTCTTGTCTCATGCTTTTGCTTCCGTTGCTTTGCATACACTGTGATTTGCATCAGGGTTGGATATGCATCAGGGTTAATCCCAATGACATTTTTGCCTGTACTAGATTTAGTGCAACCATTTCAAAAACAGAGCATGGAATATCGATTGGGAAGGTCCACAGAGCATGGAATAGCGATTGGGAAAGCCCTCCAGGTGTTTGGATTTGAACTCCCACAATTCTTAACAGCCTACTGACTGTTAGGAATTGTGGGAATTGAAGTCCAAAACACCTCAAGGGCCCAAGTTTGGCCAGGCCTGGAATAGATTAATAGAGAAAGACCATTTAGCAAGATGGTTTCATGCCTTCATCAACCTTTTGGATTGTAGAACTCAAAATGGTTGTCCATGAACTGGTGAGCTATTGGCTGCTGGCTCATGGCAGGAAAGGAAGACATAGTTGGTTGGTTGGTTGGTTGTTGGTATTGTTTATTCCAACTCTTTGTGACTTCGTGGACCAGCCCATAGCAGAGCTCCCTGTCAGCCATCTCCATCCCCAACTTGTTCAAGGTCAACCCAGTGACTTCAAGAATACCATCCATCCACCTTGCCCTTGGTTGGCCCCTCTTCCTGTTTCCTTCCATTTTCCTCAGCATCATTGTCTTCTCCAAGCTTTCCTGTCTTCCCATTATGTTGCCAAAGTAGTTCACCTTTGCCTCTAATATCCTTCACTCCAATGAGCTTTGTTGTTCATTCATTCAGTCGCTTCCGACTCTTCGTGACCACATGGACCAGCCCACGCCAGAGCTCCCTGTTGACCATCACCACCCCCAGCTCCTTCAAGGTCAAGACAATCACTTCAAGGATACCATCCACCCATCTTGCCCTTGGTCAGCCCCTCTTCCTTCCATTTTCAGCATCATTGTCTTCTCCAAGCTTTGCTGTCTTCTCATTATGTGGTCAAAGGACTTCATCTTTGCCTCTAATATCCTTCCCTCCAATGAGCAGTCAGGCTTTATTTTCTGGAGGATGGAATGGTTGGATCTTCTTGTGGTCCAAGGCACTCTCAGGATTTTCCTCCAACACCATAGTTCAAAAGCATCTCTCTTCCTTTGCTCAGCCTTCCTTATGGTCCAGCTCTCACATCGATAGGTTACTACAGGCAATACCATTGCTTTAATTATGCGGATCTTCGTTGGCAATTTGATGTCTCTACTCTTCACTGTTTTATCAAAATTGGTCATTGCTCTCCTCCCATGAAGGAAACGTCTTCTGATTTCCTGGCTGCGTCTGCAGTAATTTTACATAGTTGTAGCCGATAGGAATGAGCATGGTACTGGCCTCTGGCATTCTGTTAGTGCTACTTGTTTTGGGAAACACTTGTACTAGCCATTTCAAGTCTCCTAATCTAAAATTTGCTAATAATGACTAGGTAGATGGAATGAGGCTCAGCCTTTATCTTTGCCATATAAAACAATCCGATGCCACTTTACCTGTCACAGACCCATCCTGTTTAATTCTGGGATTTATAGTTCATTGATATACTTAAAAGTCCACTTACTTTGGGCGCACTCCTTTAGCTATAGCACTAGACCTCTTGAGCAGAGAATTCTAAGAACCTCACCAAACGACAATCTTTTGTACATTGACGTGTGAAAAAATATTAAAAAGATCTACAAGTATGTCTCGGTTGAATAAGCTGGGCATTAGTTACCAGAGGCAGAAATAGCATGGAAACAATGGGATATGTTCATACCCCCCCCCCCACAAAAGAAAATTGTTTTTAAAATTCAGAATTCACAAAGTAAAGTGAAGTCAAGTGAGGTTGACTAAGGAATAAACATTTTAAAACCTTTTATCGACCACTTGAAAGCTTCTTGCAAAATGCATCCACAGATGATGTTTTTCTTTCTTTTTTTCTCCAGCCTCCATTTTTCTTGTGAGTTCTATTTTAGTGGCCAGATTTAATCTATGGTTAGATTTGTGGGAATCCCATTCTTAGGAGCCCTCAGTGACGCAATGGGTTAAACCGCTGAGCTGCTGAACTTGCTGACCGAAAGGTCACATGTTCGAATCCGAGGAGCGGCGTGAGCTTCCGCTGTTAGCCCCAGATTCTGCCAACCTAGCAGTTCGAAAACATGCAAATGTGAGTAGATCAATAGGTACTGCTCCTACGGGAAGGTAACGGCGCTCCATGCAGTCATGCTGGCCACATGCCTTGGAGGTGTGTATGGACAACGTTGGCTCTTTGGCTTAGAAATGGAGATGAGCATCAACCCCCAGAATTGGATACGACTGGACTTCATGTCAGGGGGAAACCTTTACCCTTCACCTTTACCTTTTCTTCTCTAGTTTAAGATTTAGTGCATTGTGTGCAGCAGGCAGGCTACTCCATCCTGTGTTTCTCCGGTCCTTTTCACTGTCCTTTCAGTGCCATATTTCAGTGCCATATATTTCAGTGCCATATTGTCTTCTTCCAGCTAGGCAGAAGACAAAGAGGAAAAAAGGGAACTGGACTGGTATAAAAAGACTTCTTGTACAGCATAGCTTCTTTGTCAGTGCTTTCGTTGACTGAAGGATGCCTGTAATTTTCAAATTCTACCTTAGACTTCCTTTGGTTGTGTGGACGCAGTGCGAGATTAATGATCCCCTTGTATTCTCTTTAGGAGTCACTGGGCATCAAGGGGTGTGAGATCTTAGAATCATAGAATCAAAGAGTTGGAAGAGACCTCATGGGCCATCCAGTCCAACCCCCTGCCAAGAAGCAGGAATATTGCATTCAAATCACCCCTGACAGATGGCCATCCAGCCTCTGTTTAAAAACTTCCAAAGAAGGAGCCTCCACCACACTCCGGGGCAGAGAGTTCCACTGCTGAACGGCTCTCACAGTCAGGAAGTTCTTCCGCATGTTCAGATGGAATCTCCTCT
>NW_026847549.1:7126361-7156926 GCF_025583915.1 Anolis sagrei ordinatus | reverse complement strand
ATTTATAGTTCATTGATATACTTAAAAGTCCACTTACTTTGGGCGCACTCCTTTAGCTATAGCACTAGACCTCTTGAGCAGAGAATTCTAAGAACCTCACCAAACGACAATCTTTTGTACATTGACGTGTGAAAAAATATTAAAAAGATCTACAAGTATGTCTCGGTTGAATAAGCTGGGCATTAGTTACCAGAGGCAGAAATAGCATGGAAACAATGGGATATGTTCATACCCCCCCCCCACAAAAGAAAATTGTTTTTAAAATTCAGAATTCACAAAGTAAAGTGAAGTCAAGTGAGGTTGACTAAGGAATAAACATTTTAAAACCTTTTATCGACCACTTGAAAGCTTCTTGCAAAATGCATCCACAGATGATGTTTTTCTTTCTTTTTTTCTCCAGCCTCCATTTTTCTTGTGAGTTCTATTTTAGTGGCCAGATTTAATCTATGGTTAGATTTGTGGGAATCCCATTCTTAGGAGCCCTCAGTGACGCAATGGGTTAAACCGCTGAGCTGCTGAACTTGCTGACCGAAAGGTCACATGTTCGAATCCGAGGAGCGGCGTGAGCTTCCGCTGTTAGCCCCAGATTCTGCCAACCTAGCAGTTCGAAAACATGCAAATGTGAGTAGATCAATAGGTACTGCTCCTACGGGAAGGTAACGGCGCTCCATGCAGTCATGCTGGCCACATGACCTTGGAGGTGTGTATGGACAATGCCACTCTTCTGCTTAGAAATGGAGATGAGCACCAATTCCCAGAGTTGGACACGACTAGACTTAATGTCAGGGGAAACCTTTACCTTTACCTTTCTTCTCTAGTTTAAGATTTAGTGCATTGTGTGCAGCAGGCAGGCTACTCCATCCTGTGTTTCTCCGGTCCTTTTCACTGTCCTTTCAGTGCCATATTTCAGTGCCATATATTTCAGTGCCATATTGTCTTCTTCCAGCTAGGCAGAAGACAAAGAGGAAAAAAGGGAACTGGACTGGTATAAAAAGACTTCTTGTACAGCATAGCTTCTTTGTCAGTGCTTTCGTTGACTGAAGGATGCCTGTAATTTTCAAATTCTACCTTAGACTTCCTTTGGTTGTGTGGACGCAGTGCGAGATTAATGATCCCCTTGTATTCTCTTTAGGAGTCACTGGGCATCAAGGGGTGTGAGATCTTAGAATCATAGAATCAAAGAGTTGGAAGAGACCTCATGGGCCATCCAGTCCAACCCTTGCCAAGAAGCAGAAATATTGCATTCAAATCACCCCTGACAGATGGCCATCCAGCCTCTGTTTAAAAACTTCCAAAGAAGGCGCCTCCACCACACTCCGGGGCAGAGAGTTCCACTGCTGAACGGCTCTCACAGTCAGGAAGTTCTTCCTCATGTTCAGATGGAATCTCCTTTCTTGTAGTTTGAAGCCATTGTTCCGCGTCCTAGTCTCCAAGGAAGCAGAAAACAAGCTTGCTCCCTCCTCCCTGTGGCTTCCTCTCACATATTTATACATGGCTATCATATCTCCTCTCAGCCTTCTCTTCTTCAGGCTAAACATGCCCAGCTCCCTTAAGCCGCTCCTCATAGGGCTTGTTCTCCAGACCCTTGATCATTTTGAGTCGCCCTCCTCTGGACACATTCCAGCTTGTCAATATCTCTCTTCAATTGTGGTGCCCAGAATTGGACACAATATTCCAGGTGTGGTCTAACCAAGGCAGAATAGAGGGGTAGCATGACTTCCCTAATCTAGACACTAGGCTCCTCTTGATGCAGGCCAAAATCCCATTGGCTTTTTTTGCCGCCACATCACATTGTTGGCTCATGTTTAACTTGTTGTCCACGAGGACTCCAAGATCTTTTTCACACGTACTTCTTGGCTTGTTTTTCTGTTTTTCCATTCCCACTTATGGGCAGAATAGAGATTCTAATTGACAGACATTGTTCTGAGTTGGTCATCACTCCAGAATCATTAATGTAAGAGTGGAAGCACTTGACCTTGGCTCTGTGGCATTAGACACCAGGCGGATGAGACTGGAGAAGAACAAGCCTGCCTTGAAAATCTAGCTGTAAAAAAACACATAGAGGTCAAAGAGTTTCATACCAAAGGAGCTATTTTGCCACATATGAGATAACGTATGTGTTGAGGGGAAATGTACATTATAGATATGATATCCTGGTTCCAGGGGTTTTTGCCTGCTCCCACCTCTCTCTTCTCTACTCTTATTTATTTGTTTATTTCCTATATTTATACCCACTTTTCTCACCCCAAGGGGGACTCAGAGCGGCTTACTGATTGGCCACTTCAGTGCCACATTTCAGTACAAAATATATAAAATACCACACTTTAAACATCAAGAAAATAAACATAAACCGTTAATATTTGTTAAAATCATATACCTACAACCATCCTTCATATTTCTGCATATCAATCCTGTTTTGCACTATTGCTGAATGCCTGATCCCAGATCCAGGTCTTAACTTTTTTTTTCTAAAGACAAGGAGGGAGGGGAGCAATCTAATATTGTTGGGGAGGGAGTTCCATAGCCGAGGGGCCATTGCTGAGAAGGCCCTGTCTCTCATCCCCACTAGTTGTGTTTGCAAAGGAGGTGGGACCGAGAGCAGGGCCTCCTTGACAGATCTTAACACTCTAGCTGGTTCATAGAGGAAGATACATTCGGACAGGTACATTGAACTGGAACTGTTTAAGGCTGTATAGGCTAAAGCCAGCACTTCAAAGTGTGCCCAATAGCAAACCAGCAGCCAGTGGAGCTGACCTAACAGTGGCATTGTGCGCTCCCTGTACATTGCACCAATGAGCAATCTGGCTGCTGCCCGTTGGACTACTAGGAGGTTCCGTACAGTCCTCAAAGGCAACCCCACGTAGAGTGTGTTGCAGTAGTCTATTCGGGATGTTACAAGAGCATGGACCATCATGGCCAAGTCTGACTTCCCAAGGTACGGGTGCAACTGGCACATTCTCTTCTCTTTCTCTCTCTTCTCTTCTCTTCTCTTCTCTTCTCTTCTCTTCTCTTCTCTTCTCTTCTCTTCTCTTCTCTTCTCTTCTCTTCTGGATTCTACTTATTCTGAGCTGATATCACTATGATGATGATGATGATGATGATGATGATGATGATGATGATGATGATTAGAAACACAACAAGATGAGTCCACAGCAAACAAGATCACTCTGTTGGCTGCTGTATTGGATCACATGTCGGACACTTCCCAAGTGTTTAGGACTGTGTGATGTATCGGCGAATAATGCGTGCAGATCCCAGTAAGGTGGCCTTTTGCAGCTGACAGGTGATAATTTTGTTATCACCAATCATGTTCAAGTGCAGGCCAAGGTCTTTAGGCACTGGATAACCACTGGGACCCCCTTTACTGGCTTGTGCCAAAGTCTTTGCAGTTGCAGTTTGATCTTTAAATCCTCGTATTGTGTCAGCTTTTCCAGTTGTTTCTCTTCAATCCTGCTGTTGCCTGAGATTGCAACATCGGCGATCCATACTTTGTTTTTTCCCACAATTGTGAGGTCAGGAGTATTTTGCTCCAAAAACTCTATTTGTCTAAATTCAGAAGTCCCAGAGTAGTTTGATGTGCTCATTTTCTGTAACCTTTTCAGGCTTGTGATCCCACCAGTTCATTGCTGCTGCTGCTGCTGCTGCTGCTGTTGTTGTTGTTGTTGTTGTTGTTTTATCTTACTTGCCTCTCGTCATGCCTTGAGGTGGGTCACAGCACAGTGAATGCACACAAAGATTCAGTAAACACACGCAAAAATTCTATTAACACACATATTAAATGTAGTTCTAGAAAAGATACAAAATAAAACGTATTGCTACAAAATACAGTATTAAGTATGCAGGACAGAGATTAAAACATGGGACATAAGTTTAAAATGCATGCTTAAAACTTACTGAATGTGTCTGCCATGCCTACTTTCTCTCCCTCTGGAGATCAGAACCGCCCCTTCTATCCTGACATTTAGGAAACAGGTGAAGACTTGGTTATGGAGACAGGCATTCAACGAGTGAGCCAACACCCTGAGATATGGATGGAGGATGATGAGCAATGATTTTAGTGTGACGACTGACCATTATAGTTATTGATTGTAATTGCTGTTTTAATGTTTTACTGTAATATGTATTATGATGTTTTATTGATTGTATGTGATATTATGGTTGGAAACCGGTCTGAGTCCCTCAAGAGAGGTGAGAAGGCCGGTATACAAAACTTTTAAATAAATAAATAAATAAATACTTTCTGGGGTGTGTGTGTGTGTTATGCTGACAGCTTTTGTTAGTGAAAACAGATGACAGGAATCATCCAGGGACCAGGAGGTAAGAGATACAATGTGAGCAACATATAGATTATATTTGTTGTGTGAATTACATTCAGCAGTTGTTGACGGGTCTGACCTAGTTAGTACTAACCAACATTATTTTTACCTTCCATTCTGATGCAAACTTCATGTCCTTGTAGAAACAAATCATCCCAAATCATTTCTCTTGCTACCTTCCTTTCCCCAGAAGAGAAGAGACCCACTTGCTTAGAGTTGGGCTTTTTGAAGTGCCACCATGGTGAAGGAGTGCAGATTGACTTGTAGTGCCTCTCCATAGTGTGAGCCAGGTGTTAGCATGCTTTCTCTGTTGCTTTCCCCATCCCAGTTTCTGGTCCGACAGCTGCTCTGTGCTAGATTTGTTTATTTCATTTTAATGTTTCTCCATCTGTCAAACAAATCTATCGTAGGCACCTTGAAATGGTTCCTTGCCACATGATTTGTGGGATTGTTCTGTAATGGTTATACATTAGCACCCACTGGCTCTTTAGTATGTTGCCATTTTCATAAATCTTTTAAAGGGGTTGCTATCCATTTTGTTGTGATCAATAGTTCTGAGAGTATATTCTAGCGTTCATGTTACCCGTGTTTCATAGATCGCTATGGAAAGTTTCTCCATATGTAAGTCAGACCTGCCCTATCATTTTTCCTCTACTACAGCATATATGTAACTCTCAAAAGGCATAGTAGAAACAATGGTGATGCAGAATTCCTAAGACCCACATAGCTTAAGGTACACAACTGGTTGGGTTGGCTAGTGCCTAACCTAACTCACAATGGTCTTACAAATGTCTTGCTCTTTTGGCTGCGTTATCAGCCACCATATCAGTTCTTTACTTGTAGGGGAGAGCTATTACTGAAGAGTTTAAATCTGCATCTATATCAGTGGTTCTCAACCTTTTTTGGAGCAGGGACCACTTTGACCAGGGACCACTCTCCAAAATTAGTACCAAAAGGGTTACTAATCGGTTTTTGGTCAAGTTTAGATTCGGTTTGATTATTTGGGGTGCTGATTCAGGAAATTGTATTGGATAGACCACATCAGCTCTAGTTTCTGATACAGAACATATGCTACCCGGTAGTTGCCATCTGCTTGCTCAAAGAAAGCCATATTTAATAAGCCTCGGCACTATAAGAAGGTTTCGTGAGACCAGTCGCTCTCGTTGCAATGGTGTTGTAATGGTGAGTCCACGGACCATATTTTAGTTCTTGCACACCCCTGGTGGTCCCCAGTCCACAGGTTGGGAACCACTGATCTACATGCAGGGAG
Source organism: Anolis sagrei ordinatus (assembly GCF_025583915.1). NCBI lineage: Eukaryota > Metazoa > Chordata > Lepidosauria > Squamata > Anolidae > Anolis > Anolis sagrei. Next base: position 7,151,340 of record NW_026847549.1, on the reverse strand, counting down.
ACTTTCCCTCCTTAGAGCCAGAAAAAAAAAGATATTTACACAGCCTGTATGTATAAACCCATTGCCTTCACTCCATCCCATTTCTCTGACAGCTAGATCCCATTTCTCTGACAGCATTTGCTCACAATTGAGGTTCTTTTTGAATTGAACTCACACACTGGAATCTGAAGTAAGTTCATCCAGTGGAGACTATTTGTTCTCCTTTGATATAATACCCTTCTACAAGAGTAATATACTGCAATGGATTTTTCACTTTTCTCATTTTATTTAGACACCTGTACTACTGAAGTAGGCATAGTATTCAGGTGTGCAGTTACGTAAAACATGTTCTTCTAGCTCCATCTCTATAATCAAGGTGGAATAGATATAGTAGACAGGTGGCCACATCTGTAAACATGTCCTTATAACTCTCTTTAATTCAATGGACATGCTGCACAAGGTTGGACTGGATGGCCCATGAGGTCTCTTCCAACTCTTTGATTCTATGATCTTTCAGAAGAAAAGATGATAGCACCTTTATAAAAATAAGAATTAATGTACAGAACCTACACTGACCCAGAGATAAGTCAACCCACTTTTCGGTGTGTGCTCGTGCATGCGTGTGCAAGATTATGTGACTACAATTTCTAGACTTATGCATGAGTATATACAGTATGTTGTTGGTATGCCTTTGGCCATTTGTAGGGAAGGAAGTTCATGCCTTTTTCTTTACACTGACTGACACCCCTGTTGTTGCACCTCAGCTAGGGTTCACCTTGCTCAAGCACTCACCAGGAAGCCCAACATAGAAATAAACAGTTTATTGAAAAAGCACACACAGTAAAAGAGTAAAAAATCCAAATCAGTAAGATAAAAGGAGTTTCAAAAACTAGAGATAAATCTCCAATGCAAAGGTTAAAGCATGAACATAAATCCAAGGAGACGGGCTAAATCATGAGCTTGAATAATCCAAAGACAAAGGAAAACGTCAACTTGAGTAATCCAAGAATCAAGACCAATACATAAGATTGAGTTTATGGTAAAATCCCCAAGACTTAAAGCAAAACTTGACCAGGACATGGCTTGAAGCTTGAACCAAGTTCCTTGCACTATCTGTTACGTTGCTTGATCTGAAAACCAAAAGCTACTTTTTCCCAAATTAAGAACAGCTAAGCATGAAAGCATTCCTTCGACCTTCAGTAGTCGCTCTCGCTTTCACTTTCCCATAGCCTGGCTTACACCTGGAATTCTGCCCCTGCAGGAGCATCCTTGATTCTCTATCTAACCTCCCTTCCTACCTGTCAGCTTCTAAAACAGTTTCGTTTTCACACAATCACCCAAATCCCCCTCTGTCTGAGCATCTCCAGACCTCTCTTTATCATCCTCAGCTGGCTCACCAAACCTCTCATCTTCATCCTCAGCTGACTGAGCTACGACACTTGTTTACAATTGAAAGTATATATATATTCTCTCTTTTCACAAAAGGCAAGTAGCACCAAAACAAAGGACTTGGGTTCCTTGCACCACATTTGGACCCTTCAACTAAAAATGCTGTCTAATCTAAGAAATACCCTTCCAGGAAGAAGACCATTTAGTGACAGACCTTTTTTTAAAAAAGGGAGCGTCACAATAGGTCCCTGCCATGGGCAATCCATTAAGTGGGGAGAGGTGTGTGTACCTAATGAGTTTGTGTGTTCTGTTGCTGTAATCTATTTTATTTATGTGCATTTAATGTAATTGGGAGGCTTCTACGAGAGGGAAATGGATCTGGGAAAAGGGGGGGGGGCGCATGTGAAACAATAGCTCCCAGCATTTTTGCTCAAAGCCCCAGTGGATTAGCGGTAGTCGTTTGCATTAGCAATGACAGTTCAGAGATGATTACTCTTCCCCGGAGAGCTCCAGAGACTGAAATGGCGCTCCATTATGCTGCTCATTAGTATTCGGCACGGTAACTGTCACTGCAGGCTGCGGAGTCCAAAGAACAGTCGAGCAATGGCTTTTAAATGAATAAAGTTTTATTTGAAGGGAGATGAAATTATTGACATGAAGATGGTGTTTGCTTTGTGCTGAAGTGATGAAATAAATCTTCTTCATAACACAAGATTTTTTTATTGCTGATCTTAACCCCCTCAGTTGAAAAATTATTGGGAACCCCTTCTATCTGTTTAAATTTACAGGAAGGTGTGGAATTTGCAGAGCAAGCAACAGGTGGAACTGCATATCCCCTTCCATTAAGAATGACCAATGGGGAGCCTTTTGTGATAGCCAATCAGCAGATGTGGACTGTGGGTGGAGAGTGTTTGATTTGCCCACCCTAGGACATGCAACATATCATTGTCCTTCTTTACAGCTCCCTTTCAAATCTATGATACTATATCTGTGTGTGTGTAAATAATATCTATCTATCTATCTATATCTATGGCTGGATAGCTTTTTGTCAGGAGGACTTTGATTACGTTTTCTTGCCCTAATGAAGGGAGTTGGACTGGATGGCCTTAAGTATTTTCTGTTGGTCATGGGTGTTCTGTGTGGGAAGTTTGCCCCGATTCTGTTGTTCATGGGGTTCAGAATGCTCTTTGATTGTAGGTGAACTGTGAATCCCAGTGACTACAACTCCCAAATGTCAAGGTCTATTTTCCCCAAACTCAATCTGTGTTCATATTTGGGTGTATTGAGTGCTTGTGCCAAGTTTGGTCCAGATCCATCATTGTTTGAGTCCACTGTGCTCTCTGGATGTAGGTGAACTACAACTCCCAAACTCAAGGTCAATGCCCACCAAACCCTTCCAGTATTTTCTGTTGGTCATGGGAGTTCTGTGTGCCAAGTTTGGTTCAATTCCATTATTGATGGAGTTCAGATGCTCTTTGATTGTAGGTGAACTATAAATCCCAGCAACTACAACTCCCAAATGACAAAATCATAATTTTTTAGTGATGGTCACTCCTTGTGTTGTGAGACGTTTTGTTGCCAAATTTGGTGTGATTTCGTTCATTGGTTCTTTTGTTTTTAAGGTACTCATTATGCACAGAGCATTTATATATATATAAATTACCTTCTTTATATTTTACCTACAGCAGTAGTACTCAACCTGTGGGTCCCCAGATGTTTTTGGCCTTCAACTCCCAGAAATCCTAACAGCTGGTAAACTGGTTGGGATTTCTGGAAGTTGTAGGCCAAAACTCCTGGGAACTCACAGGCTGAGAACCACTGCTCTAGAAACTAGGACGCAATGAAGCTATAGGTTCAAATGGCAGGAAAAGAGATTTCACCTAAACATTAGGTAGAACCTCCTGAGAGCAGGAGCTATTTGGCAGTTGAAAATTGCCTCAGAGTCTTCCCTGGAGGCTTTTAAGCAGAGGCTGGATGGTCATCTGTTGGGGGGGGGGGTGCTTTGATTGTGTTTTCCTGCACAACAAGGGGTTGGATTGGATGGCCCTTGTGGTCTCTTCCAACTTTCTGATTTAATGATTCTGCTATTCTAACCAGATCGCCTGGGGACCCACAGGTTGAGAATCACTTATCTATAGGGATAGCCTACTGCTTACTTTGGAAATAACCATTTGCCCAGTCACCTGTGTGGGATGAGATTTGTTCTCAGGCAACCATATAAAGAATATTTTGCAAACAGGTAGAGAGTCGGGAGAATTTTCCTAACATTCAGGTGATGAATATACCACTGATCTGTCTCATGTGCTTGTATGGAAGGGCATATAGGACAGTTACCTTTCCAGTTGTGAGGTCTTCACAACCTCTGAGGATGCCTGTCATAGATGCAGGTGAAACGTCAGGAGATAATGCTTCTAGAACATGGCCATACAGGCCAAAAAACCTACAACACCCCTATGACAGCCTCAATTTAGTCATCTTAGCTTCCAGGGATAGTTCAGCCTTGATTTGTTCTAGGGTCCATTTATTTAGCAGTCCATCGTATCTGAGGAACTCTTCTCCAGCACCACATTTCAAGGGAGTTGATTTTCATTCTATCAGCTTTCATAACTACTCATAGAAAGGAGGAATGTGGTGGCATGGGCATTCTTAATTTTCACTAATACACCTTGACACCTCTGGATCTTGTCGTAATTCCCTCATAGTTCAAGGCTTCTGATTTTTTGACTGCAGTCTCAATTCTGATTAACACCTGGACTGAGGTTGCAATGTATTGTATGCACCATATAAATTAATATCAACTTAGTTCCATAGAGTAATCTTCTTTCCAGGATGGGTTTATTTATATGTGGGGTGAAGAGGGTGAAACAATTGAAATCGTATATCGATTTAAATTATTAAAAGCCAGGTTTCCCCTCTATCTTATGTAGACATAGAATTGCTAAAGACAATTAAGACCTCTTTTCTGACTTACTTTAAGCTTTTCAGTATGCTACTAAAACATTCAAAGTTCAGAAGAATAGCACCCCTACAGCCCCGTGAGATAGCAAATGACTTTCTTCACCTTCCATTAAGCTTTCTGTATATAATCTGATTGAAATGGAAATGGTTGTCAAGGAACCCTAAGTGCAATAACATATTCTTCTTCATGGTTTCCTGTGTTGTCAGACCTGTGTTGCTATTTTGTCAAGAAAATCTGAATATTTTGAGGACACCAACCCACTCTTTTAAAGAAAGTATAGCTCAGGATATAATCTTAGAACTGGAGTTGGAATCATGTAGTATCGCAGATGCGTTCATATTACGACTCCCATCGTTTTCACCATTAGCCGTGCTAGGTAGGCTTCCTGCAACTTGCAGCTGAACATCATCTTGAGCAGTGGTTCTCGACCTGTGGTCCCCAGATGTTTTGGCCTTCAACTCCCAGAAATCCCAACAGCTGGTAACCTGGCTAGGATTTCTGGGAGTTGTAGGCCAAAACACCTGGGGACCCACATGTTGAGAACCACTATCTTGAGGGACACATGATACCCTCCCTTCATCTTCTAGACTAGAGCATAATGGTGTTGTTCTATCCAGTGACTCAGCCAGCAACTATTTTTTAATCTCATTTCAGCAAGTAGGGTCGCAACAGTTGCACCATATCATTCAATAAGTAGATTCTCTTTTTGAGCTCATGCCTGTCAAGTATCAATAGATAGACAAATAGATTGATAGATGGATAGACAGACAGACAGAGTCATGTCATTGGTACTTCTAGCTCAGTAGTATTGCCACTTACAGATTGCAAATGTATATTGTGTTTTTTTAGTTGACCCAATGGTGGTATCACCTTTTTGTGGATTTTGTATTTTGTAATATAAATAGCTCTATCTGGGACAATACGGATGCTGAAATGAAATTGAAAGCCCTCTAGCGTCCCGTAATGCACGCTTAGCCCTCCTGGTAGCCATAAAGGATCGGTTTCTATACCTCAACTAAATATTCCTTGGATTGAAGCCAGTTGCGTGGCAGTTTCTCACACTGTACTGGAGACCAGATGCCCCGTCTCCAGTAAATTACGCCACAGACAACCTTCTCCTCCTCCCAGGGAAATAACATTGTTGTCGAGGAGAGCTCTCCCTATTGCTGTGGGTATTGAGCACAAAAGACAGCTGCCTAGGAACATATGGGCCATTATATTAAACCACAATCAAAGGCTTGTGTTTAACTAGAAGCAGATTGGGCTTGTAAAAATTCAGTACCTGGCACACAATAAAAGGCCGGAGGAATGGTGAAATTGGGTAAGCTCCGCAGAGGTGGAAGAGGTGGTGAAATCCCATGAATCTTTATGAAGATTCAAGAGGAACAGCCTTATTTTCATGTCAGACAAAAGACAGAACACTGGAGGGGAAATTACTATGATTTTTTTTTCTTATTTCTTTATCAGGGAAAACATCTCCACCACCCTGACGCTTGATTTAACTGCAGAATAACCTCTGTACGAAAAGTTTTTAAGTGCCCTTCAAAAGTTAAGAATCTTATTCCCCTTGTTTTGGTGCCATCTAAATATTATTTATTATTATTTATTTATTTCATTCACTTATACCCCGCCCTTCTCACCCCTGGGGGGACTCAGGGCGGCTTACATAAAGGGCACAATTAGATGCCCAAAACATACATATTAAAACCAAGCAGTAGCAAATACTAAGGCATTGCCCAAGCATCCTCAAACTGGGAACTCCATTTGCACCAGGATGATGTGTAGTTTACTCCATTCTCATAAAGATTGGGTTGTTGTAGGTTTTGGCCATGTTCTAGAGGCATTTTCTTCTGACATTTCACCTGCATCTATGGCAAGCATCCTCAGAGGTTGTGAGGTCTGTTGGAAGTAGGAAAATGGGTTTATACTTACAACAGACCTCACTACCTCTGAGGATGCTTGCCATAGATGCAGGTGAAACGTCAGGAGAAAATGCCTCTAGAACTTGGCCATATAGCCTGGAAAAACCTACAACAACCCAGTGATTCCGGTCATGAAAGCCTTCAACAACTCATAAAGATTGTGAGGTTGTAGAAGACTTCTTGACCCATACAAGTGTTTTTACCTCCAGACAAGGTAAGGAAAGATCCTCAGGGTTCTGTATTCTTAAATGTGTTGTTGTTGTTGTTGTTGTTGTTGTTGTTGTCTCTAGCTAAGGTAAAGAATTCTCTAGACTCACTTGCCCTTAGCGTTGTTTTGGCTTCTGGCTAAGGTGAAGTTTACCAAAGTGTTACAAACTGGGTAGATGCGGAGAATGTCGTGGATGTAGCATATCTGGATTTCAGCAAGGCCTTTGGCAAGGTCCCTCCTGGCAAACAAACTAGTCAAATGTGGGCTAGGAAAAATTACAGTTCGGTGGATCTGTAATTGGTTAAGTGAACGAATCCAGAGGGTGATTCTCCCCAATGCTTCCTCTTCATCCTGGAAAGAAGTGATGAGTGGAGTACCATCAGCAGGGCTCCGTCCTGGGCCCGGTCCTGTTCAACATCTTTATTAATGACTTAGATGAAGGGTTAGAAGGCAGGATCATCAAGTTTGCAGACGACACCAAATTGGGAGGGAGAGCCAATACTCCAGAGGACAGGAGCAGGATTCAAAATGATCTTGACAGATTAGAGAGATGATTGGCCAAAACTAACGAAGTGAAGTTCAACAGTGACAAATGCAAAGTACTCCACTGAGGCAGAAAAAATGAAACGCAAAGATACAGAATGGGGGGTGGTGCCTGGCTCGACAGCAGGATGTGTGAAAAAAAACCTTGGAGTCCTCATGGACAACAAGTTAAACATGAGCCAATAATGTCATGCAGTGGCAAAAAAAGCCAATGGGATTTTGGCCTGCATAAATAGGAGCATAGTGTCTAGGTCCAGGGAAGTCATGCTACCCCTCTATTCTGCCTTGGTTAGACCACACCTGGAATATTGTGTCCAGTTCTGGGCACCGCAATTGAAGAGAGATATTGACTCTTAAGCTGGAATGTGTCCAGAGGAGGGCGACCAAAATTATCAAGGGTTTAGAGAACAAGCCCTATGAGGAGCGACTTAAAGAGCTGGACATGTTCAGCCTGCAGAAGAGAAGGCTGAGAGGAGAGATGATGAGGACCATGGATAAAGATTTGAGGTGAAGTCATAGGGAGGAGGGAGCAAGCTTGTTTTTTGCAGCCCTGGAGACTAGGACGCAATGGAACAATGGCTTCAAACTACAAGAAAGGAGATTCCACCTAAACATTAGGAAGAACTTCCTGACTGTGAGAGCTGTTCAGCAGTGGAACTTTCTCTCTGCCTCGGAGTACATTGGAGACTCTTTGTAGGTTTTTAAACAGAGGTTGGATGGCCATCTGCCGGGGTGCTTTGAATGCGATTTTCCTGCTTCTGGGCAGAATGGGGTTGGATTGGATGGCCCACGAGGTCTCTCCCAACTCTTTGATTCTGTGAAATAACAAAAACCATCCTGAAGGTCTAGTATCTTTCCACAATCTAGAGGTGTTCACCTGTGTTGAACTACACATCTCACCATCTCACATGTGAAAATGCCGATCTCTTAGAGGCTGCAAATTAACAGAGATGATTGTGGAGGACCCCTAGTGAGTGGCTCAAATATTTCCTTTTTCTCCTTTACAGGGAAAGAAATTGCCTCTGTTGCCACCAGATGTAACTGCAGAATAAGCTTTGTTCTGAAGTTTTAAAACGCTAGACATGTGTGCAAATTTTGAGGCCATGTGCACTTTTTGACAGAACGAGTCTCAGGAGGTGTGGAATGGATCATTTGGAAAGAGTTTCAGTTCTGTTTCCAGTCCTAGTATCCCATTGCTGGGTTTAATTGGCTTTATATGCTGAAAACGTTTCATTCTCTGCTGCTGGTTTTACCTTGTTTTTATACTCTGCTACTTTAGTCCTTGTATTATTCCCTGAATAGAAGTGAGGGAAACTAGCGGGCTTAAAGCAAAAAAAAAGTTCTTGTTGGAACCGGGCCACATAAAAGTAAGGAACTTCAACTCAAAGATCCATGCCATCTCATTTAGAGCATAGAAACTATCCTTCTTTCTTCTCCACCAAGTAAACACTTCATCACAAGATATCTAGAAGACCCAAGATGAAACACAGTCATTGATAGTTTCATGGTCTGCAAACAGAAGCTTGGTTAGACTTCTTTTACTCATGTGGTGCAGTTGTTGGCAGGAAGTTCCATTGTGTTTAATAGGTGTAGGCCCAGGTAAACCAGATTTTTAGACTTCCACTTGTAAACATGGTAGAACTTACAGTCAAGGCTTCTTTCTAACTCTGTGTTGATAAAATACACACTTGCCCTTATCATCCAAACCTACTCCTAGAAAGGAATTTCAGTGATGCATTTCACAAAGCTAATGAAATCTCTGCTAAATTCTGCACAACATATTTTAGGGCCTTTAGATGTTTCCCAGATATTCCAGTCAATATATCCAGTGGGTGGGAATTCTGGGAAGACCAGAAATTGAGATCCACTTCTCTAGAAAATCCCATTGGCAAAAAAGCCAATGGGATTTTGGCCTGCATCAATAGGAGTATAGTGTCTAGATCTAAGGAAGTAATGCTACCCCTGTATTCCACTTTGGTTAGACCACACCTGGAATATTGTGTCCATTTCTGGGCAGTGCAATTGAAGAGAGATATTGACAAGCATCACTCTGAGGATGTCTACTTAACCCCATCTCTTCCAGCAGTTGTGGGGGTTGTTCAACTGCCCCACCACTGTCACCAAGTATGAGGACCTCCACCTGTCCCAACAGTATGACATCAAATGCGGGAAGCTTCTATGTGACCTTCTGCAAGACTTTGTTTAGTCCAATCACTGGACGCCACTACCCTTGAGTAACTGCTACCATCATAGTGCATAGTGTCTAGATCTAGGGAAATAATGCTACCCCTCTATTCTGCCTTGGTTAGACCACACCTGGAATATTGTGTCCATTTCTGGGGACCACAATTGAAGAGAGATATTAACAAGCTGGAAAGTGTCCAGAGGAGGGCGACTCAAATGATCAAGGGTCTGGAGAACAAGCCCTATGAGGAGCGGCTTAAGGAGCTGGGCATGTTTAGCCTGAAGAAGAGAAGGCTGAGAGGAGATATGATAGCCATGTATAAATATGTGAGAGGAATTCACAGGGAGGAGGGAGCCAGCTTGTTTTCTGCTTCCCTGGAGACTAGGATGCGGAACAATGGCTTCAAAACAAGAAATTCTCCCAGTTTTTTATACTCTCGTGCCAAGCTTGTTTTCTGCTTCCCTGGAGACTAGGACGCGGACCAATGGCTTCAAACTACAAGAGAGGAGATTCCATCTGAACATGAGGAAGAACTTCCTGACTGTGAGAGCCGTTCAGCAGTGGAACTCTCTGCCCCTGGAGTGTGGTGGAGGCTCCTTCTTTGGAAGCTTTTAAACAGAGGCTGGATGGCCATCTGTCAGGGGTGCTTTGAATACAATGTTTCTGCTTCTTGGCAGGGGGTTGGACTGGATGGCCCATGAGGTTTCTTCCAACTCTATGATTCTATGATTCATCCTGTTGTGAAGCAAACTTGACATCAAGTTGTAAGATCAACAGTGTCAGAGACTGGGGTCTGTCTCTTCTCTTTATTTGGACTGGAAGCTCAGAAGGACTGCCAGTGCCACCATGTATTACTTATATGTGGTCTCAAATGTCCTTATGCTAGTGCGGACAACAAGCCCACAATATTAACTCTAGTTTGTTTATTTATTATTTGGAACATTTATACCCTGTCCTTTTTTGACCTCCAAGGAGATACTCAGGATGGCTATCAACAGGCAGCAGTTTGATGCCAAAACAATAAAACACATAATAAAATACAATCAAGTGCCTTAAAATCACTATAAATATACATTATACATTAAAACTGTTCGCCAGGTTAAAATGTCATCCAAATAAAATCTTATCATTGCCAATAAAAACAGTCTAAGCTTCAAACGCTTGCTCCCACAATCAGAATTTAAGCTTCTTCCAGAAGGTCAAGAGGGAGGGGTCAGATCTAACCTCCTTAGGGAGGGAGTTCCACAGCCAAGGGGCTACCACGGAGAAGGCCCTGTCTCTCATCCCCACCAAACACAACTGTGATGGCGATGGGACCGAGAGCAGGGCCTCTCTGGATGATCTTAAAGTCCTTAATGGTTCGTAGGGGGAGACGCATTTGGACAGGTAAACTGGGCCAGAACCGTCTAGAGTTTTATAGGTTAAAAATCTGAGGCCAGTGTTGTCATATGCATATATTGTGGGGATGGGTTATTTAAAGCCCAGGGATGGGTTATTTAAAGTTTTTTATAATGGGAAGAAAGTTGAGTCTGAAACAACTCCTTCCCCTCAAAATGTCAAAACTACTCTCACATATCCTACAGAGCTTTCAAGGATGAGTGGACATAGTCTTCAGTATACTCTGAGGTCTAGTGAGGGGATCTGGTGCCTGATCTTAAGAGGCCATATAGCTGGGGGGGGGGGGTGGCTTTCTGGTCTAAGACTTGTGAGCCCCCCTCTCTTAATACAGTTGCTTTCAGGAGTACAATTGACCATTTCAGTAGAAAAAAATAAAGTTTGATATTCTAACATTGGGGGGTTGAGACTCTTGGGGAGTTCCAAAATGGCCTTGGAGAAGGTCATGTATGGTCCATGGAGTATATCTATTTGATAACATTGCTTGAATGAGGCTGTAGGCCCTATTGCAGTGGAAGTAATTACCAAATCCACCTCTGAGTATTCCTTGTCTAAGAAAACCTTATGAAGTTCGTAGAGCTGACCATAACTCAGTAGGTGACTTGAAGGCACATGCATACACAGATGACGGGTGCTGCAGCGTATAAATAGTTATTCTAATGCTGTTATTTTTAAAATGGTCTGCTAGTGAAATTGCCTGTAAGCAGTTAGTCATATCCTCTTTTTAATTTACATAATGAGTTTTAAGGAGAAATAATACTACAATTCCTAGAGTACATTCTTCTAACAATTGGAGTGTTGCAGGCATCCAGCATATCTAACCCGTGCATTTGATACAGGTTTAGAAGTGCTGAAATGCCAGGATTAAACAATAATTAATGATAACAAATTGCTTCCTAAATCTTATAATGAACAACAAGTTGCTTTTGAATTTTTTTCCCTAGTTCCACATCTTCCCTAATGTTTGAAAATACTTGGTTTCAACCTTAACCCATGTAGCTCTTAGTCCAAATTTGTTAGTCATTGGTGGACAGAGCCAGTTCCAACTAACTCATAAGACAGAACATTTGGCTTCTACAGACTTCCATTTTTGGACTTCCATCTGGTGTCCTGCATTTGTATCAGATCATAGATCTTATCATTTGCAGTCTGTATTTCCATTGGCCTTGCTGAATCAGGCTAATGTCAATTGTACTCCAATACATTTCAAAAGCAGCAGTTTGAGGAAAACTGCCTTTTCTAGCCTTAGAAGGAGCCACATTTCCTAAAGACATTCCTAAGAAGTGGAAAACATTAGGATACATCTTAGAAGTGACTTTGATTAACCAGATGTGATGATAGGAGAAGTCATCACTAATCAACTCATTGTGACCTCTCTTACACAGCTTCAGACAGGGATGGCTTTATTTATTTGTTTGGTTCTTTGTTTACACCATTTATATTCTGCCCAAAGGGGACTCAGGGCAGATCATAGAACACATACACAGCAAACATCCAATGCCATTAAACAGACAGGAAGGATGACAGATAGTGGTGCACCTCAGCAGGAGTTCACCTTGCTTATAGCATTCACCAAGAAACCCAACATGGTAATAAACCATTCATTGATCAAATAATATAAAAAGGGGCCAAAGGCACCTTAAGCATATAGAAGGGTAAAAATCCAAGAGTTAATAAAGGAAGCAAGTCCCAAAGGCAATAGTTAGATCCAGAAAACAATGGTTAAAACATGAGCATCAATCCAGGAAACAATAAGCATGAATCCATAGGTAAATCCATAAAACAAGGAGCTAAACTTGACCAGGAACCTTGGATCTTGAACCAGGGATGAAACAAAAGTTTCTAACTCCAGTAGCGAGGTTGCTTGATCTAAAATCCGAACAGCTCTGCAACAGGACTGCAAAACATGAACACATTCCTTTGACCTTGAGAGGCCTGCTTCTGACTCTCTTTCTGACGGGCTTTTCTGCACCTTAATTTCTGCTCCTTCAGAAGCAGGCTAGTATTTCTGTCTAAGCCAGCTGCTTCCTCGGATGAGATAATGTTATCCTCCCCTCCTGGCTTCCAAAACAATTTCACTCTCACATTCTGTCTCAATAACAGCATCTTGCTCCAAAACCCTCTCCATTTCCTCAACTGGAGAACCATCTTGCTCCAAAGGCCCTGAACTCACAAGCCTCTCATCTTCATTTGGCTGGACCACAACAGATAGAGGAGATCATATCTCCTCTCAGCCTTCTCTTCTTCAGGCTAAACCTGAAGAAGAGTCTGAAGAAGAGAAGGCTGAGAGGAGATATGATAGCCATGTATAAATATGTGAGAGGAAGCCACAGGTAGCAGGGAGCAAGTTTGTTTTCTGCTTCCTTGGAGACTAGGACGTAAAACAATGGCTTCAAACTACAAGAAAGGAGATTCCATCTGAACATGAGGAAGAACTTCCTGACTGTGAGAGCTATTGAGCAGTGGAACTCTCTGCTCCGGAATGTGTTGGAGGCTCCTTCTTTGGAAGCTTTTAAACAGAGGCTGGATGGCCATCTGTCAGGGGTGATTTGAATGCAATATTCCTGCTTCTTGGCAGGGGGTTGGACTGGATGGCCCATGAGTTCTCTTCCAACTCTCTGATTCTATGATTCTATTATGTTGGCATTTTCCCGAGGTTTGGCATCCTGGAGGTTGTGCTCAATTCCGGCCACAAAGGGGCGCTGTTGCTCCATCCTCTATGACAAAGAGCCTTGATCACAGACTTCCTCTTTCCTTTGATCAGCGGCATTTTGTGGTATTTCTTTTTATGGTCCTGTAAAATACTCAAGTGGTGCCTAATTTCTCTACTCACAGCTCTCCACTGTTTTCGAACTGCTTAGGTGGACAGTAAGCTGAGCTGAAGGTCGGGTGCTGACCCTAACCCGGGCTTCGAACTGCCAACCTTTTGATTGCTAAGATGTATTGCTGCTGGTGATTAACCAGCAGTGCGAAAGCCCAGGCCTTTTGTAGTTCAGAAGCTTTGGGCAACTGTTGAAATTGTAACTGTCACGTAATCTTAAACCTATTGCTATTTTTGCTCAGTTTTTAAAACGAAAAATCTTTAAGTGAAATCTTTGTCATATTACTGGATTGTATCAGACATCTGTATGTTAAGGGGTGCGGAAATGGAGCAATCTCTTTTTTTTCCCCAAAGCCATAAACCTTTTTAAATAGATCCGCCATTCATCAAAATACTGCTGTACAAAAAATAAGAAGTTAAAAAAAGAATCTGTGCAAGTGTGTGTGTGTGTGTGTGTGTGTGTGGTGAGGGAATATTAGCAAAGTTGTTGATAAAAACTGCATGGAGGATGTACTGCACTACAATGGCTCTATTGAACAAAGGCAATAGAAAAGGAACAGTATTATTTCTCACTCACTTTGTTCAGTCAGTGATTGAGGCATTTCAGAGCACAACCAGGAAAATAATAGGTTGCTTTCACAATGGCAGGAGTTTAACAAATGCTCAGTCATTCATCCGACATCATTGGCATCTTGAGCATGAGAGCTTTACCATATGATATTGATGCCGGGCTTCGTTCTTATTGCCGTATTCTTTTCAGATTCAATCTGTCTGCAATGGACCACTAAACATTTCAATTTGCTACCTGTAGAGCCGGATTGAAAGGCTCAGGCAAAGGCGAACAGAGAATTATTTTGGGGGGTGAGGCACAGATTGAGTAGTTCCCTTGGTTGTATGAATAAACCATTGCGTCCGCTAAAATGCAAAAGCAAACACATGATTTCCTTGTGAACATCTCCCATATGCCGCAGTGGCTAAATATATATCCCTTTTTGCATGCTGGCAGTGATTTTCAATAGACACACACATACCTTAAGAAATTAATTTACAAACACTTTAGCAGAGAAGGGAGATGCTTCATAGTTTACAATAGACTCTTTCTGGTCTACTGATGTGTGTTACTTTTGCAAAGAAAGAGAACATACTCAGGATGTTTCAATAGCTAACACATACCTAAGTTGCCTTTAGAACAAGTCATTATAGGGTGACCAATGTGCTGAAATCTTAGATAAAGAAATGATGAATCTCTCTTAATGGCTCTTGAGAAAGAACCCAGGTTGGCTAGACTGAATCTGTCATACTTTGTACATATCATGACGTGATGTGACTCATTGGAGAAGGGATGAATACACTGTAAAGTGGAAGGCAATAGGGATATATAAGGCACATATACTGATCAGATCAAGGACGTCTTCACCCTTCATTCACTAGCCCTAAACAAAACATTGATGACTGGGGCTCTTGAAGATCATTCATAGAATCCTAGAGACCTCGTGGGCCATCCAATCCAACCCCATTCTGCCAAGAAGCAGGAAAATCACATTCAAAGCACCCCTGACAGATGGCCATCCATCCTCTGCTTAAAAGCCTCCAAAGAAGGAGCCTCCACCACACTCCGGGCAGAGAGAGAGAGTTCCACTGCTGAACAGCTCTCACAGTCAGGAAGTTCTTCCTCATGCTCAGGTGGAATCTCCTGTCCTGTAGTTTGAAACCATTATTCCACATCCTAGTCTCTAGGGCTCCCTCTTCCCTATGGCTTCCCCTCCCATCTTGATCCATGGCCCTCATCATATCTCATTTTCACCTTCTCTTCTGCAGGCTAAACATGCCCAGCTTTTTAAGCCACTCCTCATAGGGCTTGTTTTCCAAACCCTTGATCATTTCAGTCACCCTCCTCTGCACACTTTCCACATTAAGTCCAGTCGTGTCCGACTCTGCGGGGTGGTGCTCGTCTCCATTTCTAAGCCAAAAAGCCAGTGTTGTCCATAGCGCCCTGTTATCTTCCTGCAGAAGCGGTACATATTGATGTACTCACACTTGCATGTTTTCGAACTGCTAGGTTGGCAGAAGTTGGGGCTAACAGCGGGAGCTCACCCGGCTTCCCAGATTTGAACCACCAACCTTTTGGTCAGCAAATTCAGCAGCTCGGCGGTTTAACCCACTGTGCCAGCAGGGTTCCCATTCTGGGGGTAGTAATTTGTTTTTGAAGCCTTTTCCAAGCTTTGTATGAGAAGTAGAGAGATGACAAGGAACTCTTTCCTTTCCCTTCTTTTCCTTATAAATTCTGCAGCATCCTTTCTCGCTGATAGATCCAATTAACAGGAGAATGGGACATGGAGGAGACTGGCTCTCATTCTCTGCAGAATTAATCGTGGGCCTTTTGTGTCCCTCTGCCAGCCAAAGCCCCACCGAACAAGCTTTCTTTCTGCAGGACGATTAAGAACAACCTTCTTAATTTGCACATTTATCAGCTGCTCCATCACCTTGCAATTTACGGCTCCCCTTTGCTTGAAGAAACCCATTATAAAGAAGCAAGCTGTTTCAAAGGAACCAAGGACAGGGCTCCCCCCACACTTTTTTTGTGGCTTTTCAACCTGCTGGGATTTAGAATTACAAACGAAAAGGCCATTGCAGAGAGTGACAGCTCCAAAATTTAATCCTCTCTGGTAATAATGGTGTTTTTCTCTAACTTTTCCACCTGATCAGGAGAAATCTCTCTGGCTTCCTAAAGGGAGAGGGCAGCCTTGTCAAGGCTTGACCTGTTTTGCCCCAGACCTCTGCAAATTGGAGAGCTTTGGGGCCTCTTTCCAATCAGGATTTCTAAGAATTCAGTTACCGAGAAGATTCAGCATGTCATCACCCACTTGCCAGCATAATGCTCAGCACCTCTGAGGGAGGGGGGCACATTTTCCCATCTCAGCAAATATGGATGGAATGTCTTCCTAGATGCTCTCTTCGGCACCTTCTTTGTAGCATCTTAACCATATTTTTGAGGAATGTATATGATAAAAAACCAAACAATCCACGTTGATGGCATTCTCTCACTTGCATGGATTGTGTTTTATATGAGTAGACTAGCTGTACCTGCCACGTGTTGCTGTGGCCAGCCTTCCCTCCCTCTTATCCTTCTTTCCCTCCTTCCTTTGCTCCCTTCTTCTTTGCTCCCTTCTTCCTTCCTTTCTTCCTTCCTTCCCCTCTCCCTCCCTCCCTTTTCTTCTTTCCTTCTCTCCTTCCTTTCTTCTCTACCTCTTTCCTTCCTCTCTTTTTGTTTTCCTTCTTTCTCTCCTTTCTTCCTTCTCTGTTTCTTCCCTTCCTTCCTTCTCTTTTTGCTTCCATCCTTCCTTCTCTCTTTCCTTCTTTTCTTCCCTCCCTCTTTCTCTCCTTTCTTCCTTCTCTACCTCTTTTCGTCTTTCCTTTGCTTTTTGCTTCCATCCTTCCTTTTCTCTTTCTTCTTTCCTTCCCTCCTGCTTTCTCTCCTTCTTTCCCTCCTTCCTTTGCTCCCTCTTTTCTTCTTTTCCTTTATTTCTTTCCTTCTCTCCTTCCTTCCCTAGCTCTTTCTTTCCTTCCCACCTTTTCCTTTTCCTTCCTCTTCCTCTCCTTTCTTCCTTCTTCACCTCTTTCCTTCCTTCCTTCACTCTTTGCCTCCATGCTTCCTTCTCTCTTTCCTTTTTTCTTTTCCTCCTTTGTTCTCTTCTTTCTTTCTTTCTTTCTTTCTTTCTTTCTTTCTTTCTTTTCTCCCCTTCCTTCCCTCCCTCTCCCTTTTTTCCCCTGTATCATCATTTAGCTTTTCATCATTTAGCTTTTTAGGTTTCTAAGCCCTTGCCACTGTTTTTTTTTGGGGGGGCGGGATTTATAAGTGATGTCCACTCGTTGGTCTTTTAGGGGTATAGTATCCAAATTTCATGTCAATTCATCCAGTGGTTTTTGAATTATGTTAATCCCACAAACAAACATTACATTACATTGCTTTAGTGCATGGTTTATGTCTTGACGCTGACAAGGAGTGTGTGTCCCTGTTGGTGTTTCTAGACCTCTCAGTGGCTTTTGATGCCATCAGCCATTGTCTGCTTCTGGAACACCTAAAGTGAGGTTGGAAATCGAAGACACTGTGCTGCAATGGTTCTGGTTGTACATCTCAGGCAGGTTCCAGGTGGTGACACTTGAGGATCACTGGTCCTCAAAAAAGGAGCTATTTTGTGGCAGCCCACAAGATACCATTCTATCTCCAAATGCTTTCTAATATTTACATGAAACCGCTGGGAGAGATCATCCATAGGCATGGGGCGGGAGGTTATCAGTATGCTGATGATACCCAAATATATTTCTCCATGCATTCAAAAACAGCCTCAGCTAAGGATAGTGTGTCTCCTCTGAATGAATGCCTGGAGCAGGTAATGGAATGGATGAGCAAAAACAAATAAAAACTGAATCCAGAGAAAATAGAGGTATTTGCCATCAAGGGTCCTAATCTGGAGGACCCAAAGGTCAGCCAGAAAGATGTGACAGCTAGGAGTGCTTACTACTAGCTTCAGGTAATCCATCAGCTGCACCCCTTCCTAGCTTTAGAAGACCTAAAGATAGTAGTGCATACACTGGTAACTTCAAGGTTAAACTTCTGCAATGCGCTTTACATTAGGCTACCTCAGTACCAAGTTGGGGAAACTCCAGTTAGTTCAAACACAGCAGCCAGACTGGTTACAGAAACACCTAGAAGTGAGCATATTACACCTGTACTAAAGTCACTCCACTGGTTGCCAGTGAGCAAAGTACAAAAGTGTTGGTACCTCTCAGTTCCATGTAGGAACCAAACCCACATGGTTTGGTTCCAGGTTGCCTACAGAATGACCTTCTCCCATACAATCCTCCCTTCAGGACACTTAAGTCCTCTGGCAAATGCTTACTCCTATCTAGACAAAAATTGACGGGAGACCCTTGCCCAGAGGACCTTTTTATGGGTTGCCCCAAAAGAAGACTGGAATGACCTGCCGGAAGAGATTTGACAGCTATATCAGCTGTCGTAATTTAAGACACAACTGAAGACCCATCTCTTCTGGAAGGCCCATCCAGTCAACTTTAACTTATGAATTCTAACTTGCATTTTATCGATAATTTTAATCTTCAGTTTCCTTGTGTACATTTGTAATACGCATTTTAAAAGTGTTCTGTTTGATCTTGCTGTTTAAACTATGTTGTACCACATCTTGAGCTGTGAGAAGAGCCAGGAAATAAATAAATAAGTAGTACTGTCAAGAAGCAGGAATATCACATTCAAACCACCCCTGACAGATGGCCATCCAGCCTCTGCTTAAAAGCCTCCAAAGAAGTAGCCTCCACCAATTTCCGTGGCAGAGAGTTCCACTGCTGAACAGCCTTTCTCACAGTTAGGCAGTTCTTCCTCATGTTCAGGTGGAATCTCCTTTCCTGTAGTTTGAAGCCATTGTCTTGAACGCATAGTATGCCTCCATCAAAAGGAAGCTTCTACACATCCCTGTAAAGGGGAACAGAAATACATCTGAGCAAGGAACTGCTTCACATTAACCTAGAAATCTTTGTCTAAGGCAGTCATATCTCTAAGGCATTCAGTGTCAAAGCCATTCATAGTCAACCACAGGAAGCGTACTATAGCTTTTCTCTTCCTGGTTTAATAGCTCAGATCATTCTCCACACTTGTAAGCTCATGGTTACTTTCTGAATAGAGTTGTTACAATACCCATACCTTCAGATTTCCAGCAGTTTATTTCCAATCTCAGGTTCTTTCCTCATCGTAATAGTGTCATCCTCACCCGCACCCCAAGCAATTTTTGTAATATTTTGTTTGCTCCAGCTCTGTGTCAGGGAATAGTGATCAGATATATTCCGTGACAAGAAAGAAAATCTCATATTTGGAAAGGAAAAGTGGCACAGTTAAACATACATTTGGATGATTAATCTTTCCTATATTTTCCCCACAAAGATTTAGTTGGACTTTTCAAAGCTTGAGCCAAATTAGTAATAAAACTGTTGCCATCAAGAGGAGTGACAACCATTGTATTGTGTAAAGCAACTTTCCTGCTCTTTCGAGAAGTCGAGAGGAGTGGAAAGAATCATGTATAGGCAGCATTTAACCAGCTGAGCTATTTTAAGATCAATGTTGGAAATTTTCAGCTGATCACAATACAAAATGGCCCATAATATCGCTGCTCAAAATTGCCCCAAATTGCTGTATGTTTTTCTTTTTCTTTGAAAGAGAGGAGAACCTGAACTGCCTTTGTTTGAATAATGGCTTCACCGAGAAGTACACTCTGTCTTGTCGATTGGATTATTTCAACTTTGGTGTCATAGCAAGAGAAATGAGTGCACATCAGTGTGAATTGCAGGTTTACATATATTATTTAAGAGCGTGTGAAACCTTTCCCCCAGGTCAACCGTCATCTGTTTTCAGAACGCTTTTACTCTTATTCCTCCGAGGGAGAAGATGGGATTCTTTATGGATATTATTTATGAGCCAAATGTTGCTTTAGCATTTACATTTAATTCTAATGCATTATTAACATGTTGAGGAATTTGAGTTTAGTGTGTCAAAACTGATCTAATGCGTTCCAGATAATTTACTGTGATCGTCTCTGTTGGGCTTCTTTTGCTTTAACCTAGGCAATAAAGTGTATAGCCATACTCTCTATCTTAGTTTTATGTGTTGGTACATAATGCCCAAGGCACGTGTGTCAAATGCCAGACCTGCAGGCCGAATTTGGCCAACGCTGTCATTGTAGTTGGCCCCCCAGATGCTGAACTACAACTCCTGTACTCATCATCATTAAACATCATGACTATACCTGATGGGAGTTGGGATACAGAAACATCTGGAAGGCTACAATTGGTTCAGTTTAGTCAGGAGAATGGGGTTTGGATTTAGATACAAGGCTTGTGGATATGAAGACTGACTTTCAAAGTTCCCATTATTCCCAGTCATCATGACTGATAACCAAAACTTCAATAACATGTGGGGATCCAAAAGAGGTAAAAACTAAAGAGCACTGACCACCATGTAAATATATATATAGTTAGCCCTCTATTTCAATGGATTRACTGGAGGTTTAGCATAGCTGGTAAATTATCAGAAATTATAAGATCTATCAACCAAAAGGTTGCAAGTTCGAAGCCCCAGGTTGGCGTGAGCTGCCAACTGTCAGCCTAGCTCATTGTTTACCTAAGCAATTCGAAAACAGCTTTAGAAATTAGGTACTGCTAAAAGTGGGGGAGGTGTTTTACGATGACATAAAGAAAGAAGATCAGAAAACGCTGGGCGACCAAAAGGAAGGAGGAAGTCCTGACGGCT
Source organism: Anolis sagrei ordinatus (assembly GCF_025583915.1). Lineage (NCBI taxonomy): Eukaryota > Metazoa > Chordata > Lepidosauria > Squamata > Anolidae > Anolis > Anolis sagrei. The sequence continues at coordinate 7,130,624 of NW_026847549.1, read as the reverse complement.
CTTCATCATAGAAGATAGAGGAACAGCACCCCCTGGACTTGAGCCCAACATTCCATGGCACCAAAAACAGCTGAAACAAACTARCTCCTTCTGTTCCGTCTGCCATTGTATTGTCTATACAAAGCGGCATTAAATGTTTGCCATGTATATGTACTGTGATCCTCCCTGAGTCCCCTTTGGGTTGAGAAGGGCAAAATAATAATAATAATAATAATAATAATAATAATTATTATTATTATTATTATTATTATTATTATTATTATTATTGGATCCTCAGAGATGATTTTGCCACTACCTTCTGAATTATAGCTTCCTAAAGCACCTGGTGTTCGTTGGTGGTCTTCCATCCAACTACTAACCAAAGCTGGCCCCTCTTAGTTTCCAAAATCAGGTGGGATTTGGTGCCTTTAGGATATCTAGTAGCACTGAGGAAAAGAACCTACCCTGAATATTTGGGAATTATGGTTTAGGGAGCCCCCAGTGGTGCAGCAAGTTAAACTGTTGAGCTGCTGAACTTGCTGACCAAAAAGTTGGTGGTTCCAATCCAGGGAGTGGGGTGAACTCCCACTGTTAGCCCCAGCTCCTGCCAACCTAGTAGTTCGAAAACATGCAAATATGAGTAGATCAATAGGTACCGCTCCAGCGGGAAGGTAACGGCACTCCATGCAGTCATGCGGCCACATGACCTAGGAGGTGTCTACGGACAATGCCGGCTCTTCGGCTTAGAAATGGAGATGAGCACCACCATCCCAGAGTCTGACACAACTAGACTCAATGTCAAGGGGAAACCTTTACCTTTATTGTTTAGAGATCGCGTGAGCAATATGTTGTTCAGCTATGTGGTATGCTGACTGGGGCTGATGGGGATGTCGTCCAGCAACATCTGGAGAGTCACTTGCTCTGTTCCGTACTATTATTTGCATTCAATCGTTCATCAGTGCAGAATCCCAAATACAAACGAGCAGCAAAATAACAGCAATGAAAACCCCTTGCAATTGTCTTGGGCAGGGTGTGGGAAGCTTTGGGGATTATGGATACCAGAGCACTACATTTGTAGGTGTTTGGGGGCAATTTTAGCCAGGTTTGAAGTGTAAAATTGACAGGAAATCACATCAAGATGTTTTTAAAGGGTCTGGGATTTGGGAGAATTACAGGAGGGAGTCCCAACAGGAGTATATGGCCTGCAGGCTATACTTTATCCACCCCTGGCATGGGTTACCCTGATTGCAGTACTCAATCATACTTGAGGATCTTACTTAATTCCTATGTAACTGCTTTTCAAAACCCCGGTCTCCTCGTTTCCTGTGATTAACAACAAGCATCAGGGTTTTAGCACTGAAATTCAGGGAAAACCTTCAAGGCACTTTTCCTGATGACGTAGACATCTGAGATGCTGCAAACTGCTGGCCGATGTGTGAAAGATTTGCCACCGGACAGAGTGATGCTTGCCTTTCCTGGCAAGGCCTTTTGGGTGCAGACCAGCTTTTGCCACTTTGTAAATATGTGGTCTTAATGTGGAAGAGAATAATTGATTGGGGTTGGCACCTGCATTTCCTTGAGGCCAGTGTCTGCATCGTTGGCATGTATTGATTCTTGGAGCTTGTGAAAGATGAATATTAAAATCTAGTATGAATCCTTCTGTCTTATTTATAGAAAACCATTGTCTCCTCTTGAATGACAAATGCTGCCCAACTGAGTCAATTTATTTCATCCAGGGAAGTTTATGGACCATCTCATGTCCAAGTGTGTCTCTGTACATTCACTTCCAGTGCTCTCAATTCATTCCTTTAGAGCTCAGAGTCTCCCTGCATAGTTGCAGGCTGTACATTTAGTCGTCTTTAGTTAAGAATTCCACAACTTAATGTAGCATCATATTTATATTGGTTGTGTATTTTGTTTAACTCAATTGCATCCTTTTTGGTCCATGGAAAATTATGAGACAAAAGAACAGAGGGGAGTTGTTATCTCATTGCTAGCTCCATAGAGGAGAACAAAGTTGCCCCCCACCCAAATTGAGAGTAGTGGAGATTGAAACTATTTGAATAGGCTCTTCATCTAATCAGTTGGTCTCAACCTGTGGGTACCAGGTGTTTTGGCCTACAACTACCAGAAATCCCAGCCAGTTTACCAGCTGTTAGGATTTCTGGGACTTGAAGGCCAAAAACATCTGGGGACCCACAGGTTGAGAACCACTGATCTACTTGATTTCTTCTTTGGCAATGTTCTTCCATGTCCAGCATGCACCCCTCTGCATCCTAGATCCTTGAAGCTGGTAATGATTGTAGGAATCCAATGGGTAGTCCTGAGTAAATGAGATCTACTGATTCTGGGTTGTTGTAGGTTTTTTCGGGCTATATGGCCATGTTCTAGAGCCATTTTCTCCTGACTTTTCGCCTGCATCTATGGCAAGCATCCTCAGAGGTAGTGAGGTCTGTTGGAACTAGAAAAAAAGGGTTTATATATCTGTGGAATGACCAGGGTGGGACAAAGGATTATTGTCTGTTGGAGCTAGGTGTGAAAATCCAACAAATACTAATCCAACCAAAGAAGTCAGCCATAGCAGAGCACCTGATGAACCAACCTGGACACAACATATTATTTGAGAACACAGAAATGCTGGATCACTCCAACAACCACCATGTCAGACTACACAGAGAAGCCACTGAAATTCACAAGCATGTGGACAATTTCAACAGAAAGGAGGAAACCATGAAAATAAACAAAATCTGGCTACCGGTATTAAAAAACTCTAAAATTAGAACAGCACAACAACAGAGAGGGGACATCTAATCACCTCTCAACAAAAGATTGCTCCAGGCACTGCCAGGCCATCAAATGCTAATCAAGGTGGTCAGTTGAAACATTCACACCTAGCTCCAACAGACAAGAGTCCTTTGTCCCACCCTGGTCATTCCACAGATATATAAACCTTTTTCCTAGTTCCAACAGACCTCACTACCTCTGAGGATGCTTGCCATAGATGCAGGCGAAATGTCAGGAGAAAATGCCTCTAGAACATGGCCATATAGCCCAAAAAAACCTACAACAACCCATTGATTCCGGCCATGAAAGCCTTCGACAATACATCTACTGATTCTGTTGTTCTTTTTGTGGTCCTATGGAAAAAGACATCCATGAGTCCTAGTCATCAATAGCTCAGCTCAAGGTTTCCAAACTCAGGACAGTTTGAGTCATGTGGCCTTACTCTTGCCCTACCTTCTTCAGCATAACCAAACTTTATAATCTTTTCATGTAATTTCTTGATAGGGCCAAAATACATTTTGGAAGTCTATGATATTTATATCTCTTCCAGCATGACATTATAAATGAGTTGATTTCCTTCCTTTCAGGTTTCTTCACTTTTGGGATTTTACAGTCATAGAATCAATTGCTGAATGGCAAGTCTGCACTTCAGTAAATCCCATTGATTTAATGGGGCTCCACTGGTTGGACTAACAATTGGACTTAGTCCAGTGTTTCTCATCCCGGTAGTCGCAAGAGGGTGTCAGAGGGGTCACCAAAGACCATCAGAAAACACAGTATTTTCTGTTGGTCATGGGGTTTCTGTGTGGGAAGTTTGCCCCAATTCTATCGTTGGTGGGGTTCAGAATATTTTTTGATTGTAGGTGAACTATAAATCCCAGCAACTACAACTCCCAAATGTCAAAGTCTATTTTCCCCAAATTCCACCGTTGATCACATTTGGGCATATTGAACATTTGTGCCAAGTTTGGTCCACATCCAGCATTGTTTGAGTCCACGGTGCTCTCTGGATGTAGATGAACTTCAACTCCAAAACTCAAGGTCAATGCCCACCAAACCTTTCCAGTATTTTCGTTGGTCGTGGGGGTTCTGTGTGGGAAGTTTAGCTCAATCCCATTGTTGGTGGAGTCTATTTTCCCCAAACTCCACCAATGATCATATTTGGGCATATTGAGTATTTGTGCCAAGTTTGGTCCAGATCCAGCATTGTTTGAGTCCGTGGTGCTCCTACAGGTGAACTACAACTCAGAACTCAAAGTCAATGCCCACCAAATCTTTCCAGTATTTTTGTTGGTTGTGGGGGTTCTGTGTGGGAAGTTTGGCTCATTCCATGTTGGTGGAGTTCAGAATGCTCTTTGATTGTAGGTGAACTATAAATCCCAGCAACTACAACTCCCAAATGTCAAGGTCTATTTTCCCCAAACTCCACCAGTATTCAAATTTGGGTGTATTGAGTATTTGTGCCAAATTTGGTCCAGTGAATGAAAATACATCCTGCGT